>JASDQU010303785.1:2747-13166 GCA_032191745.1 Picea mariana | reverse complement strand
CAAGCCTCTTTGAGGGGGCAACCTCCAATCGAGCAGTGCTCTGTTACAATAATCTCCAAGCTAGGGTTCTCATACCCTCGCCTCTTATTTATACTAAATATGTCTATTAAGAGAAGCATCTAGAGGAAGATCCTTCTAGAAGCAGAAGCTTCTATTAGATCTTCTTACATCTGCCTTATTCTATTTTATTGAAAGGCCTTATTAATATTGACCTTTATTACATCTGAATACATTGATCTACCTATGTGCGGGTTAGGACCTTAACAGAGGATTTTGGAATTAGAATGGTGTGTTGAGAAAAAGGCTTTGTTTATTTGGGAGATAGAGTATCCATTGGCCACAAGGGTCTTAGTCAAGTGGGTTTTTCTTTATCAAGAAAATAAGGAGTCGAGATGCAAATGGCTCAGGTGACCAAAGTTTTTAAAACCACGGATTTGGGATAGATGATGTTGAGAATGAGCATGAAGCTATTGGTTAGTACACATATTTTTTCTATAAACCTGGTGGGTGAGGGAAACATCAAGAAAATGATAGATGAGAACATCTAAAAGGGGAAAAGAACTATCATTTTTCATTTCCATAGTTAATTGAATATATAGGGGGAAATGTTATTAAGATGGTTAAAGAAAGAGATCAAGGATAATTCTCTTCCATTTTTAGATGTTCTCATCTCCCATATTCCTAATGGTTCCCTCACCCACCAAGTTTATAGACAAAAGATGCATAGTGACCGATACCACTTGGAAATATTGGAGCAAGCATTAGTTGCAAGAGTCAGTTGCGTAGTTGAACTATACTTCACTTAATGTAGATTCTAGTTTTATGTGGTTTGTTGTAACCGACTAAGTAGAGTCATTTCCTATATAATGATGTAATCAGTCTTCATTGAATAATATAGATTGTGAGCGGAGTCTCACCTGTGTGTTGTTTTCTCATATTTTAAGTTGGTATCGGAGCTGCATTGAAGATCCATCTCTGTGAGGCAAGATCCGATCTCGAATGTGATTTTGAAAAATCACCAATGCTCCCTTATACAATGTTAGAGAGCATCGACGCTCTCACACTTCTAAAATTAAAAAAAGAGGAGGACTAGCACTCTCGTTGTGTGCGTTTAAGGGCGCTAGAGCGCTCACGTTCCCTCCTCATTATTAGTGAATAAGGTATAAATGTTTTTAAAAGTGGATAATGGATATTTTCTTTTAAGGTATAACCTTTTTTTATTAAGGTGGATATTAAACTTTATGTGTGAGGTGAATGATTTAAAAGTGCATATTGTATTGTGAGGTATAAAGTTTATTAAAGTGGGTAAGAAATTTAAGAAATTGTGAGGTGGATGTATGTAATAAACAAAAGAAGGGTTTTTTTTTAGGATGAGTTTTTTTATGCATGGAGTGGTGTTAAAGTTTCTTTTTTTAAGATTTTTTAATACTTCTTTTAAGAAAACTGAGAGTCAAGGTAGAGACAAATCAGTGGATCTGAAAGCAGAGCGACAGATTGCTCAACACTTGACGAAAGTTTGATATTCTTGGTGATTCACCACCTTTAGGATTGAAGTGTGTTTTGTAATACAATGATCCATTAGCAGAGATGGTGAATCCTCTGGTGGAGACCTACCTCAATGAAGTAAACAAGTTAAATGGCTTGAATTTCATTAACTAGAAATTCAAGATGCAGACCCTGATGGAAGGGTACGGTGTTTGGACCATTGTGAAGGGAACTGAAGAAAAACCTGTTGCGACTGCCTGTGTGACAGAAGCACAAATCCAAGATTGGGAGAAGCACGAAAACAAGGCCAAGGTATTGTTGTTCATTTCTGTTAAATATAGCATAATTCCACATATTAGAGAAGCTAACACTTCTACTGAAACCTGGACAATGCTTAAAGCATTGTATGAAACTAGCAACACAAATCGCATTTTGTTCTTGAAAGCTAAATTGCTAGGCATTAAGATGGATGGAAATGAATCTGTTAATTCATTTTTGGGTCGTATTAAAGAGGTGAAAGACAAGCTAGGAAATATAGGGGAAACTGTTTCCAGCACTGATCTTGTCACTATTACCTTAAATGGTATGCTAGAAGATTATCAAATGTTCATAACAAGTCTCGTAGCAAGGCAGAAACCTCCTACTTTTGAAGAACTGATAGGTATTTTGCTGCAAGAAGAAGAGAGGTGCAGGAATTTGAAGCCTCAGAATTTAGATCTGGGACTGTGGTCAAATAAGAGATCCGTGAGAGGGAGATCCGGAGAAAGAGGCAAAGGAGGCAGTTCATGGCAGAGAGGCAGTTCATCGCAGAGAAGACAATATCCAAGGCTGAATCAAGGTATGCAATCTAACAAAACTGAGTCAAAGAGTTGTTTTTATTGTGTTCGACCTAGACATATTGATAAAGACTGTCATAGGAATAAGAGTGATGAGGCTAGGAATAAACCTAGAACACATTCAAGTCATTATGCAAAAAAATCTTCAAATCATGATCTCAGATTGTTTATTTCTAGTGATGATATTGATGAACCCCCGAATTTTGATTCATGAGATCTTAGGTTGTTTGTGTCTAATGTTACTTTATCTGCTGAAACGGATGATTCTGATGCCTGGTTTGTGGATTCTGGAGCATCAGTACATATGACATGTAATAAGATGTCGTACATTAATTTTAAAGAAACACAGAATGGAGCCAGCATATATCTTGAAGATGACCACGCTCATCAGACCAAGGGATATGGAGACATTCATGTGACATTGCCAAATGGTATTGTTCATCACATTCACAATGTTGTTTATGTGCTAGGGATAAAGAAAAATTTGATCGCTGTGTCCACCATTACAGATCAAAACTTGAAGGTTGAATTCTTCAAGAATTATTGCATAGTGAAGGATCTATTGGACCAATTCAAAACTATTGCAATGGGAGTCAGAGAAGGAGGCCTATACAAACTTGATGTTACCAACAAAGCACATCACACACTGACTTCTGCAACTATGCCAACAGATATTCTTTGGCATCAAAGGTATGGCCACATCAATCATTCTGATTTATTTTTATTACAAAAAACGAATATGGTTGAAGGACTTCCCATGTTAAAGAATGAGAATGTTTCTTGTGATGGATGTGCATTAGGAAAGATGCACAAAGATGAATTCCCCTCTAATCCTGATAGGAAAAAAAGAGATGTGTTAGATCTTGTGCATACATATGTTTGCGGGCCTATGCAGACTAGGTCTTTAGGAGGTGCATTTTACTTTCTGTTATTTATTGATGATTGCACAGGATACACATGGGTTTACTTCCTTAGAAGAAAAAGTGATGTTTTCGAGTACTTTAAGGAATTCAGAACCATGGTGGAAAAACAGATAGGAAAATCCATCAAAATGCTTCGTTTAGATCAAGGGGGAGAGTATAAATCAGGGGAATTCATCAAATATTGAAAAGATCATGGAATAGTACAACAGTTCATAGTACCTCACACTCCACAGCGGAACGGAGTCGCTGAAAGGAAAAACAAAAATCTGGTAGAGTGTGCACGTAGTATGATGAAAGGTAAGATTCTCTCGAATGCATTTTGGGCTGAAGCCATAAATACTGCAGTTTATTTAAAGAATAGAAGTCCAACAAGGTGTCTTGATAATGTCACTCCTTTCGAAGTCTTGTATGGTCCCAAACCTGCTGATCCAGGTGGATATCGGTGGCCACCCACCTTTTTCGACTGGCTCAAAACAATTTTCTGTCAATTTTGGCAATTTACTATTTTTAGCAGTTTTTAACCTCTGGGGCCATTTTGAGGGCCCAAATGAAGGTTTTTCGAGATCGGTTTTCTCAATGATATCCAAAGGCATAATTTAAACCCCAAAATGAATCTCCTCGACAATACCTTTCAAACGAGCTATCACACGCCTAAAATGGAGATCGTATGCAAAAGTTACGACCCCGGGAAGTTGATGTACTCACTTACCCAAATGGGGCCCACATGACTTTTGGCACTTCATCTTCTAGGGTTAGGTTTTCGTATGTCTAGGGTTTTTGGAATTCCTATTTATTGTAAAAAGGCCTTCAGATCCTCATTGTAACCATCTTCTGGCGAATGCGAGTAGCCATCACATCTCTTCTCAGAGATAAGCTTCCACCATTCTAGCGAGTCTTTCACTCTGTATTTTTACAGTCTCTGTACATTTCTTTTATTAATAGAAATCGTGTATTATTGTATATATGTGTTTATGGTTTCATCTCTGATACATTTAATATCTTATTGAATATCTGTGATATCTCTGTGCATTTCTTTATTATATCTTCGCTCGCATTTCGTGTCGAAAATAATTCGGATCACCTGCAGTTCATAATTTGAAAGTATTTGGGTGTAAGGTTGTTGCTCATATTCCAAGGGAGAATAGGAAGAAATTGGATGCTAAAGCCATTAAATGTATTTTCATTGGGTATTGTTCTGAATTCAAAGCATACAAACTGTTTGATCCATCTACTCACAAAGTATTTGCAAGTTGAGATGTGCTTTTCCATGAGAAGGAAGCTGGAAATCATGACAACAATAGTCATGAAGAATGGAATAGACTTCTTGATGAAGGAGTTAAATAAGAGAAACAACAACCATCACAACAACATCCACAACAGCAGCAACAAAAGCAAGAAGGACACAATGATATTGACACTTCAAGCAGTCATAGTTCCCCTAGAGGCGAAGACAGATCTTCACAAAGTGGGGAGGAAGATAATCAATTGAGAAGATCTTCACAACAAGTTCGGCTCCCTGAGAGGTATAGAGACTATGCCCTAATGAGTATCATTTCAAATGTCATAGAACCCATGAGTTTTGATGAAGCCAATGAACATGATGAATAGTGAAATGCAATGGAGGAAGAATATGAATCTATAATGAAAAACAATACTTGGGAATTGACGAAATTGCCTAAACATAAAAATCCCATTGGATGAAAATGGATATACAAACCCAAGTTTAAATCAGATGGTAGTATAGACAAATATAAAGCTAGATTGGTTGCAAAGGGGTATTCACAAACAAAAGGTATTGATTATGCTAAGACATTTGCACCAGTAGCTAAATTGAATACTATTAGATTGTTAATTTCTTTAGCTACAAAGTACCATTAGAAGCTGAACCAATTAGATGTTAAATCTGCATTTTTGAATGGTGAGTTAAAGGAGGAGGTTTCCTTACTCAACCTGAAGGGTTTGTGGAACATGGGCAAAAACACTTAGTGTGTAATTTAAAGAAAGCATTGTATGGACTAAAGCAGGCACCTAGGTCACGGTATGAGAAGATAGACTCTTTCTTTCTTCAACAGGGTTTTATGAGGAGCAAAAGTGATCCAAATCCGTATACCAAATTTGATGAGCAGGGGTATATAGTATTGATTCCCTTATATGTTGATGATTTGATAATTACAGAAAATGTAGAGAAATTAATTGATGAAATCAAGGAGCAGTTATCACAAGTTTTTGAAATGAAAGATCTTGGTGAGTTACATTATTGCCTAGGTCTTGAAGTTTGGAGAAATGCAGGCCAAACTTTTGTTTGTCAGAGAAGTACTTAAGAGATTTAAAATAGATCAATGTAAGTCTTCTATTGTTCCCATCCAGCATAATGTGAAACTTTCTTGTGTTGATGGTTTGAAGGAGGTGAATGGCACTATGTATAGACAGATGGTGGGTAGTTTGAATTATCTCACCACAACTAGACCTGATATTACATACTCTGTGAGTGTGTTAAGTCAGTTTATGGAGAAACCTCTAGAAAGCCATTGGAATGCAGCAAAGGCGGTACTCATGTAGCTAAAAGGAACACTTGATTATGGTATTAAATATACTGATGCATCTAATGTTGAGTTGATAGGTTACTCAGATTAAGATTGGGCTGGCAATCTGAATGATCGAAGATCAACCACTGGATATGCATTTGGCATTGGATCCAGGGTTGTTTCATGGAGCAGTAAAAAATAGCCTACTGTATCTTTGTCTTCTACTGAAGCATAATATAAAGCCTTGTGTGCAGCAACTTGTGAAATTGTTTGGTTGAGAAGAGTTCTTCAAGATGTTGGAAAAGAACAAAAGGAACCTACAATGATCAAATGTGATAATCAAAGTTCAATCAATCTTGCGAAGAATTTGATTTTTCATGTAAGGAGAAAGCATGTTGATGCTCAGTTTCATTTTGTTAGATAAAAGTTGCAGTCAAATGAAATAGCTCTTATGTATTGTAATACTATTGAAAATGTTGTTGATATTTTCACTAGGCCTCTTGGAAAGATTAAGTTTGAAATGTTCAGAGAGATGTTAGGTGTAGAAGTCAATCCATTCTCCATTAAGGGGGAGACTTGGAAATAATGGAGCAATCGTCAGTTGCAAGAGTCAGTTGTGTAGTTGAATTATAGTTCACTTAATGTAGATTCTAGTTTTATGTGGTTTGATGTAACCGACCAAGTAGAGTCATTTCCTATATAATGATGTAATCAGTTTTCATTGAATAATATAGATTGTGAGCATAGTCTCACATGTATGTTGTTTTTTCATATTTTAAGTATACCTTCATGCCCATTCTCAGCATCATCCAACCCAAAAATCAATAGTCTTAAACACTTTGGCTACTCAAGCCATCTAAATCTCAGCTCCTCAATTCCTTAATAAAGAAAATCCACACTTGATTAAGTCCCTTGTGGCCCACGGTTTCTCTATCTCCCAAATCAACAAATCCTTCCACTTAGTGCATCATTCTAAGTCTAAAACCCATCCTTCATCTTTCAACAAAGTTACTAACTTAACGAGAACTATGACCTCAAAACGAGAACTCTGGCCCAAAAAACCCATATTTTTGCACAAAAACCATCAAAATCAACCCCCAAATCAAAAAGTGGTGGGTAGCACCATTTTTTTAAATGGGGTCAATATCACAACATTTTTCAAACCGGGCCTTCAAAACTCAGACAATAGCTCAGAAAAACTTTAAAATCAACACATAAAAAAACTAGATGTTTTTGAAAAAAAAAAAAATCAAAACGTTAAAATTTTAGATAATTTGAAATCGTATTTTTAGAAGTTGATACCATTAAAACCAAAACCTCCAAATCAACCATAAAATTGAAAAGTACTGCTACGGGTAACACTCATTTTGAAATTGGGGTATTAAAATGACACATTTGTTTAAAATGGTAAAATACATCATCATTACTATAAACAAAATCATAAAATCAACCCTCAAATGGTTACTTTTAAAATCTTAATTCATCACTCAAGCACAAGATAATACATAATGTCATAAAAACAATACATTTAAAAATATATATTCAAAACTCAAATTTGAAAAAAAAAACCATTAAAAACAATGTAAAAATAAAAAAAAATAAAAAAAAAATTTCCAAAAAAAATAATTATATATATATATAATTTTTAAGAAAACAAATTATAAAAAATCCATTGAAAAAAAAGAAATTAAAAAAATATAAGAAAAAAAAACAAAAAAATTACTTTAAAAATTGGAAAATTTTATTAAAACTTAAAAAAAAAGAGCATTATATATAACCATATTATAAAAAAAAGTCAAAATTCAAAAAAATATTTAAAAAAAAAATCTAAAATAAAAAATATAAAAAAACACTAAAACTCTCTAAGCTAGAACCAAATATTTAAGAAAAAAATTTAAAATGGAAAAATTCATCAAAAATAAAAAATAAAAATAAAAACAATATATATATATATATATATATATATATATATATATATATATATATATATATATATGGTTAAAAATATAAAAAAGGTGGGGCGATGTCGGGCATTGCCTCAATTCCTCGCGCAAGCAAGGTCCAGGTTTCGTGATTACCACGGGACCTGGGCCTTGCCTACGCGGGGGGCTAGGGCAATGCCCGACATCACCCCCGTAGTCTTTCGATCGTTGTATGGTGTTTTATACATATTTTTATTTTGTTTTTTTAACAATTTTAAAGGTTTTTTGGACAATAAAATTTGTTTTTTTACTCTTTTTTTATTTATTGTTTTCTCATTTACTCTTCATTTTTATATATATTCTTATTTTTTATTTTTTTTAATTCGTTATGTTTTTAAGTTTTTCTTTAATATTTTTTTATATATAAATTTGATTTTAATTTTAATTTTTAAATTTCAATTCTTTTGTTTTTCTTAGGTTTTTATTTTATTTTTTAATTTATAAAAAAAAATGAATGATATTTTTTTGCTATTTTATGTATATTGAAGTAAAGGTAAAAAATGTGTCAAAAACTATATTTTTCACTGTATTTAAAAAGTATGGAACCATAAATTAATTAAGGACACATACTTATATGAAAATTCTTAATTTAAAAAAATGGTGTACAACATTTTTAACATTGGATGAAGCATGAAAACATGATTAAAAACACCATTAAACCCCTAAAAAAATGAAAATAGATGAAAAAAACACGGTTGAGAAAAAAAATTGAACAATTTGAAAATAGATGAAAAAACAAACATTTAAAAAAAATGGAAACATCATGTATCAAAAAATTTAAGATATCAAAAAACCATCTAAAAAGGGAGGGGGTGTTACCGATATCACCATTTTTAAAAATGGGTAAAAAACTAGAACTCTATGAGTTCTCATTAAGTTGGTAACTATGTTTTCCCCTCCCCTAGCTCACATTTTTCTTCCTTACATCCAAGGTACCACCGATCATATTTCAAAAAAATTGGCCAAAACGAATCTCAAAACCTTTTTCAAACCTTGTAAAACCCTTCTGCAATTATTCAAAAATGCTAAGGACAAATATGGTCCAATGCTTGGCCTAGGAGTCTACCAAATTCCTTGTTCATGTGGCAAATCATACATAGGCCAAACCAGTAGATCTTTTAAAGCATGTCTCAAAGATAATATAGCTGATGCAACCCACAATTAGATTACTAAGTCAGTTGTTGATGAACACTCATTTAAATATGATCACCTAATTTTCTTTTGCCAAACCAAAATTGTGGCCTTGGTGCCTTATCACTCCTCTCATATCATTCGAAAATTGCTCGAAATTGAAAAACACCCCAATAATTTCAATCATGAAAATGGCTACAAACTCAATGAATCGTAGAAGCTCATCATACATTACTTCAATCATTAAACATATTCTTTCTTAAAATATTTTCATATCATTTTATTTTATTTACCTTAATAATTTTATTATATATATATATATATATATCATATTCTTAGAGTGACCCTCTTTGGTGTTGTTTTTTCTTAGTAGAACCCTCTTTTTTAATAGTGGAATTCACTTTCCTTATAATTACTTATTATATTATTACTATTTTATTTATATTCTAATTCATTTCCTCACTATTATTATTACTATTATTACTATCGTGACTTTTCAGTTTATTTTATTTCATTTAGCATATATCCTCCTTAAAACGGGTTTTTCTTATAAGTTTTTAATTTCTCTTCCCCTCTTTTCAACTTTAATCATCTAATGGTTTGTGTTCTCTCTATGACAAGTTAATTAAAGCTTTTTCAATGGTTAACTTGTTATGAAGAATTTTTATTTTAATATTCTAATTCATATTAAAATATTAATTAATATAACAAGTTAACTTGTTAATATTTTATTTATATTCTAATTCATTTCCTCACTATTATTATTACTATCGTAACTTTTCAGTTTATTTTATTTCATTTAGCATATATCCTCCTTAAAACGAGTTTTTCTTAGAAGTTTTTAATTTTTCTTCTCCTCTTTTCAACTTTAATTATCTAATGGTTTGTGTTCTCTCTATGACAAATTAATTAAAGCTTTTTCAATGGTTAACTTGTTATGAAGAATTTTTATTTTAATATTCTTTTATAATGTTTTTTTTCATTTTTCAAGAGTTATCTTTTGATTTTGATTTTTTAAATTTATTATCCAACATACTTTTTTTTAATAATTTAGCTTATGTTGTCTTTAAAGATAGGTGGAATATTCACTCGAAACATTGAATGTTTCAAAACTTCTTATACAGTTTATTTCTATCAAGTTATACAACAATTATAACTAACTATAAAAACATACAAACTCAAATTAGTATTGGTGTTAAAGCACTAATTTTTATATTAACATCATTTTTCTTATGATTTCTTTATCAATTTAATTAAAAAAATGGATGTAAATACCATATTTCTCAATGATTAATAATTTGAATTTCTTCGTATTACAAATCACTTACGATAATATTTTTACGAAAGCACATATCAATTACTTTAGAACCCTCAACCAAATGTAAATGAAATTTCCTACATATAAATATAGTCTAGGTCTTTGGGTAGGCAGCAGGTAAAAAGTAAACACATAAGTAAGGTAGAAGGGTAAGAAGGTTTGTATCATTCCATGCCATGCCATGTCATTCCTTCCATGTTGAGGAG
This sequence comes from Picea mariana, assembly GCA_032191745.1. Lineage (NCBI taxonomy): Eukaryota > Viridiplantae > Streptophyta > Pinopsida > Pinales > Pinaceae > Picea > Picea mariana. The sequence goes on along the minus strand of JASDQU010303785.1, from coordinate 2,760 downwards.
TCTATAGTTGATA
>JASDQU010303784.1:1019-13728 GCA_032191745.1 Picea mariana | reverse complement strand
TGGGTTTCCACGTAAAACACTGGTGTACTGTGTATGTGTATGATTGTTCATTTGTTCATTGCTTATTTACTCTGCAGTTATTGGATAATAATGCTTCATTGATATAACACTTGGATTATATGGTTAAATTGCTCTATTACTGATTCACCCCCCCTCTCAGTAATCCAACAATTATTGCAATGAAAACCACACCAACGATTCATTCCAGAAAAATATCACAAATTTACACAGTTGCCAGACTTAAGGAAAGCATAGACCCATACATTCCGAGCCAATATCTATTACATAACCAGAGCAGATTCATGGATGGCGAAAAAGCATACATGGAACCAAAAACACCTTAAAACGCGAGTTGGCCGAGCAGTTCTTTCTCTTCTTGAAAGTCGGAGTCTAACGACAACAAAACACAATTGAACAATAGTTTGACTAGGGTGGCGACTAGTGGAAGGAGTAGGGGTGATGTGCAGTAAATGAACATCGCCTCCACCCTCCAGTCATTCAATTCATTAGTACACACCAACCCACTAATCCATTAATTCATTCAATTAAACATGCATCGAAACCAACATCCACTAATTGCCAAGAGCTTCACCTTCATCACATCTTACCATTTCCAAACTATACAATAATGCATGTCAACTATATAATTCAATAAATCGCATAGCTATTAACTTGTTAGCTAGGATCAACAACGATCATTTTAATTTCCATGCATGTAGTGTAGCATAAGAGTATAGTATAACCTCTTTTTTTTTGCACTTGGTTATATTGCTTTTATCCTTTTTTTTTTAATTGCTCTTATATATTATTACTAACATGTCTCTTGTGCAGGTGTTTTAGTAATGAATCCAAGAACAAATAACAACGATAACAATGGATAACATAGACCATGGTAACATGACATTAGAGCCTAGAGTAGTAGAAAAAACACATAACATGCCCTATCCATCATTCAATTGTCGTAATTAGAACCAATACATAATAAGCTTTATCCATCGCCAATAAAACCAAGCTTTCATCAACCATGTAAGCAGTGCCAAATAACATCATAACCATGAAACAAGAACTAGATTTGATCTCCCAATCTATAAGGGGGTCCTACCTACTAGTATTACTTATCTTGTTAGCTTATAATAATAGGCTTTAGCAATACTTTGTGGGCAAAATACTCGTTACGATTTTAATCGTCAACAAATTGGTGACTCCACAGGGAAATTAGTTTTCAACAGATTTAGAACTCAAAACGCATGGTTTCGCAGACCAAGAACAACTTGTTAAGAAGATATAACCATGAAGATTATGCAATAGGGGGAAGTGAGTGGATTCAATGCAAAAATAACCGGGAATTTGGGAATAACTCGTGAAAAGTGTTAAGTATGAGGGGTTTTACCACTGTGTGCATAATTGTTTAGCCGGAATTGACTCTTATCTTTAAGGAGAAAAACAATGGACTTGCTCGCTTAATTTCTCAAATGGGTGCAGAAAAGGAAAGCAGAAGCGAGAGATAGCCCCAAAAACTTTTTAGACAAGAGTGGAAGCAGATAACAAATTCAAGGGTGATTTCAGGGGAACCATCGTAACAACTGTGTAAGCGTGATTGTTATTGACTAACAATGCTCTGCATTAGTGTCACTGTGACAGAGCTGATCCAACTTCTTATTTTGACCAAATTAACTAAAATATGGTAAGAAACAAAATCACAACAGAAGTAAAATTGCAAGATTAAAACAACAACAATAAAATGAAAAGCAGCAAGAAATGTCTTAACACAGAAAGTAGTAGTCAAAATACTGTAAAACAGAAAAGAGAAGTGCAAAATTGAAAGCAGAGCTAGACTACTAGTATACAGAAAATCCAAACAGCATTAGAACTTTTCACGTTGGTCCTTCGTAATGTTTCAAATGAGAACTGTTAGTGTTGTAGGAAAACAATTGCTCCGGTAAATCTTTTAGAATGAAAGAGTTAGTATCCAGGACAAAAGCAATTTTGAAATGACCCAGAAATAACACTTGGAACTCTGAGGTAATTATTAGCCCCTTAACATATATGATTAGATCATCAAGGTAGATATGGATACTGATCAATTCATCAAGAGTTGTGTGTATAGGTCTTTTAAAAGTGGTACTTGCATCAAGTAAGCCAGCAAACATGCATTTATAAGTCATGGTACCCCAATTAGTGATAAGAGTGGTTTTGTGAACATCTGCCCCTTTTTCTTTGATTTTACTGTAACCCAAAAAGCTGTCAAGTAAGGGCCTCATCTGTGACCTTACGACCTGCTACAGAATCATTTCCATATTGAGAGGAGGAAAATGATTTCTCACAATAGCCTGACTGAAAGTGTGAAAATTAATGCAGGTTCTGATATGATCAATGGTCTTCGAGACAGGTACCCAATTGGAAACCCATTCAGGGTAGACTGGAAAAATAATCCCATCCCTTTAGAAATTCTCCAACTCCCTTTGAAAAGTTGCTTTAAATGCAGAGTTAATAGTTATTTGTTTATGCCTAGTTGGTTTCATGCCTTCCTTGATGTGGATAGTATGTTGTGTAAGACCAGGATCAAAACCATGAAGATCCTCATAAGACTAAGAAAAAACATTTTGAAATCCACCAAGTAGCTTGACAAACCTTATTTCTTCTTTATCAGAACATTGGGTACTTATTTTAACATTCTTTGAAGATTCAAGTGCCCCAATGTTCAAGGAGATGGTTTCACCCACCTTCCTTCTTAACTCCTTTTCTTTCTGTCTTTCTTTATTGCCTACATCACTCAATGAATACAAACTATCAAGAGTCAAGCCCTTAGGAATCTTGTTGTCTTCTATGGATATAATTTCCTTGGGCTTAAGAGGTTCATCTTGAATGAAAGCACAAACACTCTCATCGTTAGGGAGGGCTTGCTAAGATTCTACATTGTCAGGGATATGTGGATGATATAGAGATTGAAAGGAACAATTAGGCCTGTGAGGCAAAGGTTGCTAATAAGGAGAAGCTGCAAAGACAACTAACTGATCAACCATTGAATTCAACTCCCTCTTAACATGAGTGATGTTGAAAGATAATAGGTTTGAGATAAGCGCCGAAATAGTTTGGGTGTATTGTTTCATCAACTCGTTGCTAGGAGAGTATATTTTACGTACCATATTCACAACAAGTTCGAAATCTCAAAAAACTGAGAGGTGACCACAACCAAGATTATAGGTGTTCTTAATGCCCAATAACAAAGCTTCAAATTCAATGACAATTTAACATACTAGATTTTTCATCGATACTATGGAACTAGAACTTGCATCTCACCTTGGTTAATATATTATGTTACATAGAGAAGTGTTAACCTACTCGTAGCTATATCTCTCTAACTGGGTTGAAACCGGGTCTCCACAACTCTCCATGGGAATGGTGCCAAGGCCTCCCATAGCCCTAGAGTTCTTGATCTTGCTAGCCTTGTGAAAGCCATATTGACCTAGTCAACCTAATCTGCAGGCCTCTATGCAACCATACCTACTACTACTACAATCTCCTATTATTATACAATAATATTGCATATCCGCGTGTGCATATATGACGTCAATAGACCGATTCTATCTCTAGAACTCAAATTTCCAAAGGATCCATCTGAACTAGACGACCTATAAGTGTACATATCTACGTTATAATTTCATATCTTACCTATATTGGCTGCTATGTGAACTTAGAATCACATAGAGTTTTTCCCACCATCTCGGTGAAGTCCTGGCCATGAGATCCCAGGCCCGTAAATCCATACTAGTTACTATACAAGCTTGCATGGAGACGTTGCACTTGTCCTCAGAGAATACCTAGAGTTCTTACAAGAAAACTCCAACTTGTAAGACAAATTATGAATTTTCCCTAGAGGGGAAACCAAGATAATGCTAGCCCCATTACCTTCATTAGAGTGTAAATCATCAAAGTGCATGTGTCACATATCATCATCTAAATCGATTTGTTCCAAAGGAATATTATCCTCCTCAACAAAGATGGAATACACTCTTAGGTTCTCTTCGATATAATTTACATTAGGTTGTGGAACACTCTCTATGTAGGGTGAAATCCTTCCCTCTCTAAGGACTATAATGTTCTTACCATTCTGAGGCACAGATAAATGTGTCCCGTTGAGTGAGAGGTATCCACCTGTTAAGGCTTGCCAATCTCTTCCCAAGATGATTGAGTAATTTCTTACATGCATATCGATTACTTGAATACTAAGGGTTGTCCTTATTTCAGGATGTGCGCATAAAACTAAGGTTACATCTTTAATCTCACCTATGGTCGTTTATTGTAGGCTATTATAGGAGAGCATGCTTTTGGTATTTTCATTTGTACAAGACAAGCCTAGCTCTTCCATAATAATCTTTGACATCACACTTGGGCCTGAACCGCCATCAATGAGGCAACAATGGACAATCTTACCCATAATCTTTACAAAAATATAAAAAGAGAGATTTACAGGGTATCTAAAGTTATGTACACCTACTTTATTTACAGATGAATCCTCTTCGTTTACCTCTTCATAAAGATTGGATACAATGGAAGCTTTTCCTTCCATGAATTGTTTCAGATGCCTCTGTTGTTTAGGGGCGGAAACCATGTCCAAAAGGGTGGCATCTGCTTTGATGTTGGCCAACTGATTCAAGATATTGTACTTGGAAGAGGGGAGAGGGGAAGTTGTTCCTTGACTACCAGGAAATTTATGAACCTGAATGGTAGCAGTGGGTGAGGGTGAGCTCGGGCTAGAAGAATTGCGGGGAGGATCAAATTTGTGCTTGGGAGCATAGGCTTTGTTCCTAGTATTGATGATCATGACATCTTCTGGCTCTGCAAAGTCTAGGACAACGATAGTAGTTTCTGGTCTTTTACCAAAGATCTTATTTCTAACACTCTTTCTTACTTCACATCTTGTTTCCTCGTGGTGTTCTTCGCAAAAGTTACACCAACTTCGGGGCAAGATAACTTTAGGTTGAAAATTATTTTCAATTGGGTTTCTAAAGGGGGGTGCAGAAGAGGATGAAGCTTCAGGGGTGAAAGGTGATACAGTCCCTCTTCACTCATGCTCTATCATACGATTGTTCATATCTTGTACTAGCTGTAAGAGAGAGGAAATGTTTGCCTGTTTAACCGATTCTCCCTGAGGAAGACCTGTTCTTTCAAGCTATTCTTCATACTCTAAACAAGTATGCAGAGCGGAACCGAGATTATCAATGGCTTTTCCCTCGAGCCTATGACAATAGGGGGAAGTTAATGCATTGTAGTAATGCATGAAAGCGGCTTGGTTCTGAGGTTGAATGAGTTAAGGGATTTGATTGTATAGCTTAGTGAAACGCAAGTTGAAGGACTTGATGGTCTCACCATCCTTATAGGCGATGTTATTGTATTCCCATAGCTTCTCGGCTGGGCTTTTAGATTGTCCATAAGTGGATCTAAACCAGTAAATTAACTCCTCCCAAGTAGACATAATCTTAGGAGGAAGGTCAAATAAATCAGACACAACCTTTCCTTCCAAGGAATGGACGAATATGCACATGCAAGTATTATTGTCACTGGCTCCTATGTTGTGACAAGCATTAGCAAATGCCACTGGGTGTTCGTTTGTAGTGACAGTGTTATTTCCTGAAAACCTAGGAAAATGTTCTTTGAATTTAGTAAGTGGATGAGTAACAGGTGCTAGGTTAAGAGGAGAGGACACATGCCACGGTGTGGTTGTCGCGTCTTCTTCAAACTGAAAAAGCCCATACATTTTAATAACTTTGGTGGGATTTGTGGTAGATTGGACATAGATATGGTATCTATATAAGCTACCAATCACTGACGAAGATGAAGACTGAGAAGAGGAAACACTTCCAGTGCCACCAGAGCCACCACTAGATGCCATCTTGTAGATGATAGATGAGGGAAAGAAAGATGATTTGGACGAATCAGACAAAGTTCTCCTTAGAGCACTTTGTTGGGTAGATAACACAACGTTCCTTCTTCCTATTTCAGCAATAGGGTTAGTTTCGCATGATAAGCCTCTTCTTCTTCTAGAGACACGAGAGTCTAAGGACATGAAAGAAAGACCAACACTGAAGGAACAAGAAAGTTACTGCTGATTTCTAGGCTGTCTACGTCTAGCTTCCCAACGTTCTTGGGCACTAATATCTCGTTCAATTTCTGCCCATGAATGATTAATCTCAACACGGGTATTGGCAGTGTCTAAAATGGTGTTAAACAAGTTCAAAGCAATGTTGGTCTGATCTTGAAAACCAGGCTCAATATTGGGCTGCCTTGTAACAAGTACAATCATTAAGAAATAAAATAGTCAAAGAATCAATATCAGAAAATATATGTATCGATGAAAATTGAGTATAAACATTAACCAGAGAGATATCGAAGATCTCCCTAGTATGGTCCCCAAATAAATGTTGAGGAAAATATATGAAATGATCTTACTCAAACATTTTCAGATTCTGCTTGGCTAAAACAAAATAGATGAGAATGTCACCCTATGTTTATAGCCATAAAAAATCAAATCCTAATTCACAAGTATCAATTACAAGTGCTTAGGCTAGTCTTTTTCACAAATAAAAGTTTGTTGAAAAATTCATCTTAATATGATTTTCTGAATATAATAGTTGCTGGAAATAAATGTAGAGACAGAAGTAAAGATACTCTTGAGGAAAATATATGAAATGATCTCACTCAAACATTTTAAAACTTTGCTTGGCTAAACAAAAGTAGACGGGAATATCACCCCATGTTTATAGCCAACAAAAATAACATCCTAACTCACAAGTATTAATTACGAGTGCTTAGGCTAGTATTTTATCAACAAAAAACTTGTTGGAAATTTAATTTTTATGTAATTTTCTGAACATATCAGTTGCTGAAATAAATGTAAAGATAGAAGTAAAATCACCAAGATGATAATCAAGATAGATGAGACATAAAACAATCCTTTATTCCATTCAAATTAATCAAAGAGTCATTTTCTTTACTAAATCTCTTGCAGAAATTTTGGACCAAAGTCAAACTTAGACATCCCCGATGGAACATACAAAAGGACCTCTAACAGAAAACCAAAACTGAACTCTAAAATCTGGATCAGCTTGCCATAGATTGCTTCCCACTCGACTCTGCACAATAGCCTTTTTCAGTCATGAAAATTAATTCACAAACAGAGAAGTCTACACAGACTATCAAATATAGATCAACACCTCTGAACAACAAGTGTCTGAATGATGTGATTCAACCCTGAATATTGCTGTTTACAATAAGACCCTGCTATCATAAAAGAGAATTAGACTTGTGATGAATAAATGAATGAATGAAAACTAAACTATCTCAACATAAACTCAAAGAGAAAACCTTAGTATGCTTCTGCTTCTATCCTCTCTTTGTTCCTCCCTTTTATTTTGATTTTAACAAATTATAATTGGTTGAAGTAGTTGAACCAACTCATTAGTTAAGTTAATTAAAAAACTCAACTAATTTTAGTTAGAGGGAAGAGTAATAATTATAATAAGGTTAATAAATAAATAATAACTAGTAGGTGGGACCCCTTGTGACTCCCTTTAGTTCATAACAATCATAACAATCATAACATAACCGTTAGTTAAGTAAAACACACCTCTTTGTGTCTCCCATCAACATATTCACTTTTAGCAATTTTAGGTCATGAAATTTGAAATTATTTCACAAATAATACTCATATATCCAAAATAAAACATGCCGTCCAAAGATCCATGAAGTCAACTGTCATAAAACAATAGATAACATAAAACTCAAAAGCCATATTTCCCAGTCTCCGATGCAACCTTTCCTTGATTGCTACTGTCACCTGTTGATTTTCATGAATTTGCCTTTGGCTGTGCAGAGCCTTTAGGCCTAATCTCGCTGGTCATGTGGGAACAATCGTCCCTCAAATGCATCTGGGAAGACACAGATTTGTCAGAGCCATTGGAGGGTGAGGAAGGGGAAGCAGTGGATTTTCTTTTATCAAGTGCATGGTGAGCCTTAGTTTTCAATCTCTTGCTAGCATGGGAGGATTGCACTAGCGAGTGGTTAGGGGTAGATTGGACAATGGGGTTCAAAGACAGAGGAGCAAGCAAAGACAAGTTGGGCCAGCCACGATGTTGGGAGACTGCCGAGTGGACCATATCCTGCCATCCATCATTTTCATGGACCTTAGGTTGTAAGGAGACATGAGGAGGTATAGGGATACCGGGGGTTTGCAGGGCTTGGAAGGAGGCCTTTCAGGCCTAGGTTGAACTATTCCCTGCCCAATCTAATTAAAGAATCCGACGTGAAACAATTGGCCAAGCTCTTCTGAATCAACATCAAAATGTATGGAGAACCTAGGCCTTCTTGGGCCTTGGTTCCAATTACCTCTACCTCTGTTTCCTTGGCTATGGCTACCTCGACTGAAAAAACTCATCCGGTATGCATGATCAATTAACAAATAGTCTTTTAAATAACCATACATGACAACTCTTAAAAATATGAAATAGATTTGGCTCAACAATGTATCAGATTCATGCAATCCAATCAATACAAATTGTTTTACTGTTAATCAATAAGCAGAGGGGTGAAAAAGGGTTCTGGGATATGTGAGGGGGTTGTATTAAGCGAAAATATTATAATGAGGGGGAAAAAACATGGTCACTGATCAATGATAACAACAATCAACTGAAAAATAAACCAATAAAACATCACTGTAATCCACACAAGTCACTATCAATTTCAACTGTCTTAACACCAAAATTCTCTTTACTGTAATTAATCTCAGAACAAGGAGTGAAAAAATGAAATGGGAAGATGAGGGGATTTGTAATTAGCGGAAAATGAAAATCATGGAAGGGAAAAAAAACTATTACTGTTCATGAAATTAATTAAGTGATCCATAAAACATTCTGCAAAAAAGGTGCATCAACCATCATTCATTTTGACCAAATAACAGTTTCTGTGCATTTAACTAGTTCTTTGTTCATAATCAAATACTCAACATAGTGTCMCCACAAGACAATATGTAATCCACACAATTTGTAAGGGGTTATGTTCCCTTCATTTACTTTTCTTTGCATTTCATAACAATTTTCGAAYAGTACCMATTTCCAATCTGTAACCATTCAAAATAAACCACTTCCTATAATCAACAAATATACCCCAATTCATATCTCCAAAAATAACAATGAAGTCACATAATCATTGCCATYGGGTCTGTCATTTGAATGCAATGACCTTCGTTAGATAAATAAGGACAGACACCCAAAAGCAAGATCAAATTTCCAAAACCCGAATTGACAATTAAATAGACAATAACCACCACCCAACACAAGATATGCRTCGAATAATTTAATCATGCAAGTGTAAATCCATCACTGTGCAATCCCAATCTAATGTGACTAAAAAAACTAGGCCACCTAGCCAACCGAAGAGGTACCAACAACAAGCCCATATCAACAAATGATCGGGTTGCAACCAATCGTGCTCAAAACTCTGTGGGTAACCTTGAGTGTGAGCACCCAAGCCATCTATGTTATACACAGTGCACAACCAACAAACACTATGGGGAAACATCTCTATTTCAACAAAAACAATACACATCCACTACAATAACTCATCCATCATGCCGAGTGATCGATTAAATACAATATCGGTGTGATCTAGTCACACTGTAATCGACTATGCAGAGCAAACCCATGCTTACACAATCGAACAAATATAAATATGTAGTGGAAATATTCTCTAGAGTGATCGAGCTCAATAGTCATTCGGCCCCAAAGAAAAACACAATTACCATGCCTATTAATTTATTTGCAAAAACACCATGCACACACGTGATACGCGTGAGAAACATCAAGCCTTTGTAACCAAAGCCAGCTAATCATCCAAATGATTCTCAGTGAAAATACCAATGACTGTATATTAACCAAACAATTCGCCACTATCGTAAAAAATCAATCACCCTAACAAGCTGTGGAAACTATGCACACTCATGCATCCTATCGAATCGGGGCGGAGGCCTTCTCCATTTACAATATTGAGTTATTAACATAAGGAGAGTGGCTGTGCACTTTGAAAACACACTTGGCAAGGTAGGGTTTACCACTGTTATAACAGAGTCAATAACCATATACCAACCAACATGACTGTCACATGAGCAATTGGTCAAGCCTGTGCTTAGAAGCCGACAACTATACCACCCATCAACCATAACCAAGTCACAAAACCAATAGGCTAGGCTGGTCTTCTTTATCAATCTTCAGACTGGAGGGTTTAAGGTTCGTCCCGTATCCAACACAAGGAGAGCAAAACCACTCGTTGTAATGGTGAAAAACTCCGAAGCTACAGTAAATACAGGAAGGACCACGACTCATTCGTGGATGGGCACAAATCCATGATAGGGCAGTAACCGAAAATTTAGGGTTCTAGTTTGACCTGGAGAAGGTTATTCAACGCACGCAGGGTATAACCCTCGTGCTCTTCGATCAACAAACCACATCATGGAGCTGAAGACAAGGCCGAGTAAGAACAAGAGAACCCATTTCGTGACCCCTTGTGGTGAAATCAACTAATGCTGAGGTAAACAAAACACAATAACATAGAAAGCCTTCAACTACTAAACCCATGAAACCAAAGACTTGATTTAGTGACAATGCGTGAAGGCAACTATCCACCCAGGAAGACCAAAACAAAAACCTTCCACGAACTCAAAAATTATTACAGGAAACCATACATTCTTGGTTCCAAGAACCCAAAATTCACACAGTTGCAACACTTGGGAAAAACATAAACCAATACACCTGAGCCAATAATCATTTCATAACTAGAGCGAAGTCACGAATGGTAAAAAAGAGACATACTTGTAATCGAATTCCTTAAAATGAGATCTTGTTGAGTGGTTCCTCCCTAATAAAATTTCGGAGCATAACCACAACATCAAGATCAAACAAAAGCCCGACTAGGGTGGCGACCAACGGGAAGAGTAAAGGTGTCGTGCAGTAAATGCACATCGCCTCCATCCATATCTCATTAACTCAACAATACATGCCAACAAATTCTCCATTAACACAATAAATCCAACATGTATCGAAACCATCACCACATTAAAAGCCAATAACGCGATCACCATATCCCATTTCACATCATATAACTCAAACAAAATCGCATAACCATCAACGTCCATTACTTGGTCAAATGTGCCACCAACTTTCAATCTATCCAAATACACCATATATAATTATCGACCACATAATCCAATTAATCATTGCACAACCATTTACTTGTTAGCTAGGATAATTGTTAAGTCTTTCATGCATTTAGTATAGTGCATAGCATAACTTCAAATTCCCCCCCTTTACAATTGTTTCTTATTTCTTTCCCATTGTTCGCATGTAGTATAGTAAAACGCAACATTGGATTCTTTTTCTTTGCACTAATAATATTTTTCCTTTCTCGAAAACTGTCTTTCATGTAATTTCACTAACGTGTTTGTTGTGCAGGTGTGATAAGAACAAATGCCATTAATGAATAACATAGGCTGTAGTAACATGAAGAATCAACATTTCAAAAGCTCAACTCATACCAAGAACAACAATATCCCATCAACCATGTAAACCGTGTCACACATCATCACAACATAAAAAATGAGCAGATTTGATCTTCAATAGTTCAAGGGGTCCCACCTACTAGTATTATTTAGTTTTATAACAATAGGCTTTAACAACACTTTGCAGGCGAAACTACGTTGACGTTTTTAATTGTCAACAAACTGGCGACTCCATAGGAAAAAATTGTTTCCAACAGATTTAGAACTCATAACTCGTGGTTTCACAGACCAAGAACAACAGGTCAAAAAGATAAAAACTCTGATGATTATGCAACAGGGGGAAGTCAACGGATTTAATGGAAAGATGACCTGAAATTTGGGAATAATTCATGAAAAGTGTTAAGTATGAGGGGTTTTTACCACTGTATGCATAATCATTTGATTGGAATCTGCTCTCTAAATTTTAAGGAGGAAAACTTTTAGACTTGCTCTTAAAATATTGATGGATGAAGAAATGACAAGAAGAGGGAGATAGCCGATTCTTTATAAGATAACAGTGAAAACATGTATCAATTTCAAGGGTCCTTCATAGGAGCATCTTGACATCTGTGTAATCTTGGTTTTTATTATCTAACAATGCTTTGCAGGGGTGTCACTGTGGCAAAATTGATTCGACATCCTATTTGACAAAAAATGATTAAAGATAAGAAAAAACCAAATCATGACAGAAGTAAAACTGCAGAAAGTAAAACAACAACAATAAAAGACAGAAATGAAGTGCATCAGGAAAAAAAAAACCTAACTTAGAAAGCAAAATCAAAGTACTATAAAGCAAAGAAAAGAAGCGTAAAATTTCAAAGCAGAGCTAGGATAGTAGTATACAGAAATACAATCAGCATTAGAACCCTTTCACACTGGTCCTTCGCAATACTTCAAGCGAGGACTCTTAGTGCTGTAGGAAAACCATTGTCTCTGTAATTCCTTTAAAATTTCTGAGTTAGTGTCCAAGACAAAAGTAATTTGGAAATGACCCAACACTTGAAATTCTGGTGTAATTATCAACCCTTTGATGCATACGGTTAAATCATCAAGATAAGAATGGAGACTGACCAACTCATTGAAATCCGCGTGTATAGGCATTTTAAAGGCGATACTTGCATG
>JASDQU010303781.1:0-13005 GCA_032191745.1 Picea mariana | reverse complement strand
TCAATGCTCATCCAGTTGTGAATCGCCTCCACGAACATCTTCATCCCTCTTGAAGATTCCCAAAGACTCTTCACCTCCTCTGTCAATCATCCCGAAGTGTCTTCGAGTCCTCTGGCAGAAACCATCTGTGGTTTCTGGCAGTTACACTATGTCGTGCTACAGTAGCCCTCCGATCTTGTTCAAATTCACCTGCACCGTTGGATTAATTCCAAGGGATCTTGCATTTATTTCAACATTTCGTCTTTCGGTAGTTCGACATTCGTGTGACCATGTGTCTTGACATTATCAGTCGCGATCCATGAAAAGGAGCTTGGTTGCTCTAGTTCTTTCCTCCATCTCTCGCTGATGTGATCCAGGGCTGTGACCACAGCCTTATGCATAAGGCGATTTTCGCGATTTCACATTTTGTGAATATGGAGATGAGGCATCTTGACTCTCCAAGTCGTGATCCCCGAAACCTTGAAATGGCGTGGGATCAACGATCCCAATCAACAATTGATCTGACGGTTCAGATCATTTCGCGATTTCGCATTTCTTGATTTCGACATTCTTGATGTTCAGTGTTCTTGTCACCTCAAAGTCACGATCCATGAAACTCCAAAATGGGTCGGATCAATGGTCCAGATCACATCTTGATCTGACAGCTGTGATTAAGTTAGAATTTTGAATATCGGGATTTTGGGATTCCTGTGGTTATTATTCTTTGACATCTCCAACTCTCGATCCGTGAAACTCCGAAATGGAATAGGATCAATGGTCCAGATCAAACCTTGATTTGACGGCTCAGATTAAGTCGTTATTTCGCATATCGCGATTTCGAGATTCTTGTGGTTAATATTCTTTGATATCTCCAACTCTCGATCCGCGAAACTCCGAAATGGACTGGGATCAACGGTCCAGATCAAACCTTGATCTGATGGCTCAGNTTCTTGTGGTTAATATTCTTTGATATCTCCAACTCTCGATCCGAAAAACTCCGAAATGGACTGGGATCAATGGTCCTGATCAAACCTTGATCTGACGGCTCAGATTAAGTCGCGATTTCGCATATCGCGATTTCGAGAGGTTAGGGAACCCCGTTCCTTTGACTCTCCAGTCAGAAAAATGACGATCTTTCCCCACGTGTCTTGCCTGAAGATGGACGGTCCTCCTTCTTTCGGGATTTTGTGAGCCTGCTACTCCTTGCACTTTAAAGAACGTGAAGGTTCTCCTTGATCCGACGATGGTCGTATCCCGCGCTTGGATCTAATGCCTGAGATCTATGCTCCTCTTCAATGCGCTCTTCTTGTCTACCTTGAGATCTGACAGCCATCGAGAATTCTGAATTGTTGATCCAACGATCACGGTTGCTGCTCTTCCCCGATTATCACTGTGCTGCCGATCATCGTTGCTGTACTCAAGCCATCATCGCTGTTGTACTTGCCATCAATGACAAGCATACGCTGCTTGTAAAACATGCCAAAAAACATATGTACAAGCACATGGATTTGATGTTTGGCAATCAATAGTAAATATATACAAAGAGCCTGCCACTCCTCCAACATATAAAGATGGAAAGAAACTTAGTCAAAACAATTTGAGGGCTAAAAATGCTATCCTAAATGGTCTGGTTGATTCGATATATGTCAAAGTTATGCATTGTGATTCTGCAAAGAAAATTTGGGACAAACTTTAGAATGTTTATGAAGGAGATGCCAAAGTTAAGGTGATAAAGCTTCGGACTTACAGAGGTCAATTTGAATAGTTGAAAATGAAGGAATATGAAGACATTGCAACTTACTTATTACGAGTTGATGAAAAAGTGAATGCGATTAAAAGATTGAGAGAAGAATTTTATGAATCTATAATTGTTCAAAAGGTACTGAGATCTCTTCCAATGAGATTTGATCCTACGATTTCAACACTGGAAGAAAGAGTAGATATGAGTACGATAAGCATGGATGAGCTACATGGAATATTTACAGCTTATGAGACGAGAACAAATCAGGAAAATCTATCCAAGACAGAAGCAACCTTCAAAGAATCCAAGAAGACAAAGAAGAAGAAAAAGCCCAAGTCAAAGCTAAATTGTAGCTGTAGTGATGATTCAGACGAGAATGAAGAAATAACCAACTTCGTAAGGAAGTTAAAGAAATGAACTGACAAGTAAAAAGGTATGCTTCCCTTAAAATGTTTTAGTTGTGGTAAAATTGGTCATTTTGCAAATAAGTTTCCTTATGCTAAGAAGTCAAATAGTGATGAAGAATATCATCCCAAGAAAGAAAATAAATATTAAAAGGTAAACAAAAGGAAAGTATTCAAAAAAAATCTCTACTCAATAGAAGACAGTGCTTCATCTGATGAAGATGATGTAAGCGATAGTGACTTAAAGAGAGTACTCTTTATGGCTATGGAAAATAAGAAAAGAAATATTGAAACAGAAGAAGAAGTAGAATTAATCAATTCTTTAACTGAGCCGAAGAAATAAAGGAAGAAAAACAAATCATTCAAAGAAGAAAACATCTTCTTGAAAACCTAACTTGAAGAAGTTAAGAGAAAGGAAGAAGTTATGCAGATCTAGATTATAAAGAAAGAAAAAAAGTGTGAGAAACTTGAAAAGGAAATCGTGACATTGAGAGTTGAAGTCAACAAGCTCAACGAGAACTTGAAAAGTTCTCAAGTGTTATAAAACATTCTCGACAATCAAAGGCCATATAGTGACAAATTTGGACTAGGATACACGAATGTTTATTTTGAGGAAGGTTCAAGCTCCATGACAAAAGAAATAGAGCAAAAGAGTTATGCATAAGTTCTCAAAGGAAGGAGTCATGGTCAACAAGAATCATAAAGGAATGAATACATAAGACCTTCTATATTCAGGGGGAGTCAATGAATGTGAATATTGAATATTGAATAGGGGGACTCAGTGCAGTAGCTACTACAAATCATAGAACCATTTTTCGAGCAGGTTGAAGTATTTGAAGAGACATGTAGTAGAAGTACAACATGAAAGATTGATCAGTTGAGAAGTATTATTCCCACACATATATCAATTGGCAGTTACATAGGCATAAGTTTATGATTATATTCCTTCAGGCAGGGATATCTTCAGTACACGTTGTCCTATACATGCAGAGTTCGATTTGCAAATAGAGTATATCAGTGGACACATTTTATTTAGTCACAACTGTGAAGCCTTCATGATAGTAAATTGATAGATGGGTCAGCGCTGTGGACATTTGAGTAACATATTTATGGAAAAATTTTGACATATGGATAGAGATGGATTTATGAGATGTTTGGCAGGTACAAAAAGCATGGATAGAAAAAGTATTTATAAGAATGGAATACCATAGTTTGATGGACAAAACTATGCATTATGGAGCAAAAGGATGAAAACATATGTACAAGCACATGGATTTGATGTTTGGCAATCAATAATAGATATATACAAAGAGCCTGCCACTCCTCCAACATATAATGATGGAAAGAAACTCAGTCAAAACAATTTGAGGGCTAAAAATTCTATCCTGAATGGTCTGGTTGATTCAATATATGTCAAAGTTATGCATTGTGATTCTGCAAAGGAAATTTGGGACAAACTTTAGAATGTTTATGAAGGAGATGCCAAAGTTAAGGCGATAAAGATTCAAACTTATAGAGGTCAATTTGAACATTTGAAAATGAAGGAATATGAAGACATTGCATCTTACTTATTATGAGTTTATGAAAAAGTGAACGCGATTAAAGGATTGGGAGAAGAATTTTATGAATCTATAATTGTTCAAAAGGTACTGAGATCTCTTCCAATGAGATTTGATCCTAAGATTTCAACACTGGAAGAAAGAGTAGATATTAGTACGATAAGCATGGATGAGCTACATGGAATATTTACAGCTTATGATATGAGAGCAAATCAGGAAAAGCCATCCAAGACAGAAGCAACCTTCAAAGAATCCAAGAAGACAAAGAAGAAGAAAAAGCCCAAGTCAAAGCTAAATTGTAGCTGCAGTGATGATACAGACGAGAATGAAGAAATAACCAACTTCGTAAGGAGGGTGTATAAGAGAGATATCCTTATACACCCTTCAACAACTGCACAATTAAAGCATCCATTTGCACAAGAGACAAGAGAGAGTGAATTTCCGAAGTAGGGAGAAAATTTCAGCCAAGAGTTATGTAATTCTCAATTTAGTTCTCCTAGAAAAAGAAAATGAGATGGCCTCTATTTATATGAGGCCATCTAATTTTTTTTTGTCCACATAAAATTTGAGCCACAAATTAAAAGAGGGATGACCTGATTTATTTTCCTTTTCTGTTTGAAAAAATAAAAATTACATAAAGTAAATCCCTTAGAAGGGTGATTCCATGCCCTAAACGGGTCATGCTAGGCCCAAAAAGTGAGACATTGAGCCTCTAGATGCAATTCATTGGGCCTCAAAAGGCCATGTGGCATGTGTCAGTCTCTCATGTGATAGAGTGCCATGCCATGCATCTTCTTCCTTCAAACCACACCACCTCTCTTCTGGAACCATCAAGTCCACCAAAACCCTATCCTCCACATGACATCAAGGGAATAGGAAGTTATGTCCTAGGCCTCCATGTTGGACATTGGGTTCAACACTTCTCGAGAGATTCGTAACATGGGTTAACCCCCTCTCATGGATCCTAACTCCGATGATTGTGGCATAGATTAATGCCTGTGGGTTTTGGTCTAATGAAAATCGTAGTCCAACAAATGGTATCAGAACAGGTTCCTTCAGAAAACAATTTAACCATTGGAAGGTAGATCATGGAGAGCAAAAGTATTTATAATAATGGAATACCATAGTTTGATGGACAAAACTATGCATTATGGAGAAAAAGTATGAAAACATATGTACAAGCACATGGATTTGATGTTTGGCAATCAATAGTAGATATATACAAAGAGCCTACCACTCCTCCAACATATACAGATGGAAAGAAACTCAATCAAAACAATTTGAGGGCTAAAAATGAAATCCTGAATGGTCATGTTGATTCAATATATGTCAAAGTTATGCATTGTGATTCTGTAAAGGAAATTTGGGTCAAACTTTAGAATGTTTATGAAGGAGATGCCAAAGTTAAGGCGATAAAGCTTCAGACTTACGGAGGTCAATTTGAATAGTTGAAAATGAAGGATTATGAAGACATTGCAACTTACTTATTACGATTTGATGAAAAAGTGAATGCGATTAAAGGATTGGGAGAAGAATTTTATGAATCTATAATTGTTCAAAAGGTACTGAGATCTCTTCCAATGAGATTTGATCCTAAGATTCAACATTGGAAGAAAGAGTAGATATGAGTACAATAAGCATGGATGAGCTACATGGAATATTTACATCTTATGAGATGAGAACAAATCAGGAAAATCCATCCAAGACAGAAGCAACTTTCAAAGAATCCAAGAAGACAAAGAAGAAGAAAAATCCCTAGTCAAAGATAAATTGTAGTTGTAGTGATGATTCAGACAAGAATGAAGAAATAACCAACTTCTTAAGGAAGTTAAAGAAAGGAACTGACAAGTAAAAAGGTATGCTTCCCTTAAAATGTTTTAGTTGTGGTAAAATTGGTCATTTTATAAATAATTTTCCTTATGCTCAGAAGTCAAATAGTGATGAAGAATATCATCCCAAGAAAGAAAATAAATATTAAAAGGGAAACAAAAGGAAAGTATTAAAAAAAAATCTCTACTCAAGAGAAGACAATGCTTCATCTGATGAAGATGATGTAAGCGATAGTGACTTAGAGAGAGTACTCTTTATGGCTATGGAAAATAAGAAAAGAAATTCTAAAAAAGAAGAAGAAGTATAATTAATCAATGATTTAACTGAGCTGAAGAAAGAAAGGAAGAAAAGCAAATCGTTCAAAGAAGAATACATCTTCTTGAAAACCTAACTTGAAGAAGTTAAGAGAAAGGAAGAAGTTATGCAGATCTAGATGATAAAGAAAGAAAAAAAGTGTGAGAAGCTTGAAAAGGAAATCGTGACATTGAGAGTTGAAGTCAGCAAGCTCAACAATAACTTGAAAAGTTCTCAAGTGTTAGAAAACATTCTCGACAGTCAAAGGCCATATAGTGACAAATTTGGACTAGGATACAAGAATGTTCATTTTGAGGAAGGTTCAAGGTCCATGATAAAAAAAATAGAACAAAAGAGTTATGCATAAGTTCTCAAATGAAGGAATCATGGTCAACACAAATCATAAAGGAATGAATACATAAGACCTTCTACATTCAGGGGGAGTCATTGAATATGAATATTGAATATTGAATAGGGAGAGTCAGTGCATTAGCTACTACAAATCATAGAACTATTTTTCGAGCAGGTTGAAGTATTTGCAGAGACATATAGTAGAAGTACAACATGAAAGATTGATCAGTTGAGAAGTATTATTCCCACACAGATATCGGTTAGCAGTTACATAGGCATAAGTTTATGATTATATTCCTTCAGGCAGGGATATCTTCAGTACAAGTTGTTCTATACATGCAGAATTCGATTTGCAGATAGAGTAGATCAGTGGACACATTTTATTTAGTCACAATTGTGAAGCCTTTATGATAGTACATTGATAGATGAGTCAGCGTTGTGGACATTTGAGTAGCATATTTATGGAAAAATTATGACATATGGATAGAGATGGATTTATGAGATCTTTGGCAGGTACAAAAAAACATGGGTTAGAGAAAATACATAGCAGTGTCTCAGTGGAATCAGTTGAAATCAATTGGCCACAGAAAGGAAAGCAGTGAAAGGCACAACAAAATAGGGAAAAAGAAACATTCAACATAAGTTATATCATTAGAGGGACATTGTTAAATAGTATGGTAATGATAGATCATTTGAAGTCATTAAATTTTGAATGCTTTTTATATATATCAAAGAGTTACAAGAGGAAGCACCAATGGACAATTATCAATCACTGGAAGAGAGGAAAAGAGCTACTTATAGGTAGCCCTACATTGATTTACAAGAAATATTGTAGAGAAGTCAAGGGAAGAGAAACATCAGAGAAAGAGATCCAAAACGAAATATTAGAAGCATGCAGACAGAGGGAGACATACTGACAGGGGGAGTTATTCTTTTTTCCCATGTTTTCAAAGGAAGAGAAATAGAAGGATTATTCAGAGAAGGTATACTTTTAGGGGAATTCACATAATGAGAGAAACATGTGAAGAGAAATAACAAAGGCATGAAAACAAAGAGGGAAGAACATATGCATGAAGACAGGGGGAGAAACCCCAAGGAGAGAGACTCTTTTCCATTGATTTCAAAGGGGAAGAGTGAGAAACATTGATGTGGAGGAATGATCACATGGGGAGCATGAGTGTTGGAGCATCAATGTTTCCATCAATGTTTCCATCATTGTTTCCATCAATGTTGGTGTTTCCATCAATGCCGAAGGGGGAGATTGTTGGACAGTTGGTTGTCATTGATGTCAACCCTTGGAGAATTCTGCAAGACCTAGAGATGTGGTTGAGATAGATGAATATTTAGTTGTCATTGATGGAGTGGTTGATTTCAGCATATGTATTGGGTGTGTTTGATGAAGTCTACATGTAGCCCCGAAGGTATGGTCATGGAACCCACCGTTGATTGAGGAACAAAGACATGAAGGTCAATGCATTTGCAAGTAAGACTATCATAGATAGATAGTACATGTCATGTCATTTCCGGTGATAGGTGGTACATCACGTGGCTCCTCACGGTTGATGAGATATGGCTTTGTAAAGATTGGAGGACCCTCAAGAATAATCTAGAATCTCCTAGAAGGTTAACAAGAACTCAATTATTCTAGAAGCCTCTAGAAACCTTTCAAGAAGTTTGCTAGTCAAAGTGGTTGCAACAAGAAGTTAATTATGGGTAAAGTAGTTGTAAAAAATAAATTATGAGTTTACTAGTTATGGTTAAAGTAGTTGCAACAAGAAAGTACAGGTTGACCCTAAAATTGAGAAAAAGGGTAAAACAATTATGACCCTAAAATGAGGAAAAAAGGATAAAACAATTATGACCCTAAAATGAGGAAAAAAGGGTAAAATAGTTATGACCCTAAAATTAAGAAAAAGGGTAAAACAATTATGACCCTAAAATTAGGAAAAAAAAGTAAAACAATTATGACCCTAAAATTAGGAAAAAGGGTAAAAAAATTATTACCCTAAAATTATGAAAAAGGGTAAAACCATTGTAACAAGAAATTAATTAAGGGTAAATTAGTTACAACAAGAAATTAATTAAGGGTAAAGTGGTTGAAAAACAGTTAAATGGAAGAGTATAAATACACATCAAGAGTCTCTCATTCTCACACACAAGTTCATTGCATATCTATCTAGTTAACACTTGATCTATTGGCGAATATAAGGTAGCACAGATGAGGTAAAGTAAAGTGGATGCTTGTTTAGGGTTCCAACAAGGTGTGATTATGCAATAGGGTTGTCACAGGTTATGAGGTATCTCGTTATGTAAGTCTTAAGGGTTATATCTTGGTAATTTTATGTCTCATATTGGTGGCATGTCTTGGTGATATTTTGGAGATTATGGTTTATGCTTGATGCACATCTTGAGAGTTTTGGTAATTGTTTAGTACATGGTTTATGACATATCTTGTTGTACATGGTTGAGGCATACCATATGGTATTTGTTTGAGGCATTTGTTGGATATGGTTGAGGTTCATGCGTTGGTGTTATGATTGAGACATATCCGTGGTACATTGTATATGGTTGTTATGGTTCATTATTAGAGGCACATATTTGTGATATTGGAATATACTTAAGGCATATACTTGTATATGATCTTGGTTGATTATGATGCATGCTTGCGGTTTTAGTTTATACATTGATGCATATGTTGGTACTTATTTGATGATTGTTGTACATGGTTGATGGTTGATGTACATGGTTGATGGTTGAGGCCATGGTATAGGTGTTGGTCCATGGTTGATGCACTTTTTTTTTTATATAGGTGTTGGTGCATGGTTTATGCACATGTTTTCGTACATGTTTTGGTACACGGTTGATGCTTGGTAGGGTATAGGTTGATGGTTTGGTACATGGTTGGTCGAGGCATGTGTTGGTGATCTTGGACATCTAGTTAAGAGGTATCCTTTGTATATGATCCATATGAGAGGTTATGGTTGAGTATCAATGATGATGAAATGTTAGAAAGGTTGGTCAATGATGGGTTGATGTGATAGGTTGATAGTGACAGTGGCAGTGACGGTGATAGTAACAATGGCAATGATTGTGGTAGTGATAGTTATTCTACACTTATATTTTAGGGCATCAGTACGAGGCAAGGAAAGGGGGTTGTAGACTCCTTTTAGTTGGTGTTAGAGAACTCAGGGAGTTGGAGCTTCCTTTAGGTTGGAGCTTGAGAATGAGGGGGTTGTAGCTTCTTTCTGGTTGGAGCCAGAGAATTCAGGGAGTTGGATCTTCCTTCAGGTTGGAGCCTGAGAATCAAGGGGTTGTAGCCTCCTTCTAGTAGAGCTAGAGAATTTATGGAGTTGTATCTTCCTTCAGGTTATATCCTATAAATAGGGGGTTGTAGCCTCCTTCCAGTTGTAGCTAGAGAATTGGGAAGTTGGTGCTTCCAATGAATGTATTCTTTGATATATAAGAAAACATTCCATGATTTTCTCCCATTTGGGTTTCCATGTAAATTATGGTGTATTTTGTATTTGATGTGATGTTGTTGATGTGATGCTCTTATGTTTATATTCTCATGATATATTGATGATACATTGATGGTATACTACTCATTAAGTTGAATTTTGTATATTGTGGTTAAAAGTGGTAAAAGTGCTCATATTGATTCACCCCCCTATCAATATTCCAAGAATTGGTATTATAGTCACAAGTCTTGAGTTCAAAACTCGTTCGACATGAATTGGGGGGAGATTATTGGACATTGGGTTCAACACTTTGCACAAGTTTCACGACATGGGTTAACCCCCTCTCGTGGATACTAACTATGGCGATTGTGGTGGATATTAATGCCTGTGTGTTTTTGTCTAACGATAATCATAGTCCAACACTCCAAAGGATAGTGTCTAAGTGTAAAGGAACATGATGTCATCCTTTAGTGTTGTCCAAGTTCCTCCAAAGGCAATGCCCATAATCTCAAGTGTATAATGGCTTCGAGGTCCTTTGCCCATCCTGTGGGGTATGGTGTCCATCCTTGGGGTTTTCAGCCTCCCATGAAGTTCAAAATGGCACAGTTCCTCCATGGAAAATATTACACCTAGAAAGGTCTTGCAAATACAAACAAGTACACCCTCCAAGGGTCCACAAGTCACATGTTGCCAAGTAACCACCCAAACATGTGCATTAAATCCCTCCTTTTCAAACTAAACAAATGCTCAAATACCTTATAGAAATTTCCAAATTTAGGTTTGGGAGGGTTGTCATGGTGCCCTATTAGGTAGATAAATCCCCAAGTCAAGGAGTGTTTCCCAAGAATATCCTCTCTAAGTGAAGAAGTGAATATGAGGTGGATGGGGGTATGGATTTTGGGCATGGGATTCTTGACATATCAAGGGCTCATATTGTCTCATTTATCGGTGTCTTTGTGGAGGGTGTGATGCATCCTCATTTGCAAAGAAACATTTTTCCAAGCCCTTTATTGCCATTCATTTATTAGGGTCCGAACATCAAGTGCTATGTGCAAGGAAAGTAAAGAGCACCACAATGCCACTTGAAGTTAGAATACATTGAGTGCCATATGCAAGGAAATCAAAATACACTGCAAATGCATTCTCCCATCAAGCGTGACATTTGTTAATTATTTGTTTTTCTTTTTACATGTCCTTCATTAATGGAGAAGCGTTTCATTGCTATCAGGATGTTAGGGAAATCATTTGGAAGGCCAATTTATGGATTTAAAATTTTTCCAGCTACAATACCTTTGGGCCTTTAGCCCCTTCTTCCCATGAGATGAGGTACAAGCCCTTCATGGGGCCAATGAACCTAGAAAACTTAAAAGGCGAGGAAATGAAGGGGAAGAAGCATGGAAAGTGGTAAGTATGAGTAGGGATGGTACGATGATCCTTCAAGGAGACCCCCCAATAACAACCCTTTTCCCGAGGGTGACCCACTTACTAGGAAATTATGTCAACCACCAAGGTGAAATGAGGCAAAAGGTATAATTTTCAAGAAAACATTTTCATAATAAAAAAATGACTCTTTGCAACATGCTTGAATTCTTGAATTATTAAAAAGACACTTACCATGAGACAAGACTTGCTACCTCATGAAGCAAGACTTATTGTCCTCTATGGGCCAAGTTGGTGTGGCATACACTACTATGCTACTATCAATGTGGTGTATAGAAGGGATATAAGTACTCAACGTGGGATCAAATGATAATATATCTCTAAACACTCCATGTCTTCAACCTGCGAGCCTCGAGACATCATCTCCTTAGTTACCCCTAGATTTTTTTTGTTTGGGGGGGGGTAATAATTAGCTTTCACATTATTTCCCTCCATGGTGGAGACCGATGTGGTACTCGAGTTGGATGAAGGTAAGCCAATTGAAGGGGGAATAGTTCTAGGAACACTTGAACTAGATCTCCTCAATAGGGATGAGGGTTTAGAATATGAAGAAGATGAACTTCTTGAATTTGAGGGTGATGAGCCCAAAGGTGTGTGAGGATGATTCACCCTAACTCATTGATTAAGAAATAAAATGTGTTTAGGAATAATCAACGGATTTAGGCCCTGAAGCCCACGAGAGAGTCTCCTTGGGAGTGCAATGATTCCTATGTGAAGTTATCTCTCCTAAAAGTCAATCAATCTATTAAAGGCTAAAGTCACCAAAACAATCAATCAAGCAATCAAACCGATCAAACAAAAAAATGACATGCTCAGGTGGTGCAACTGCCAACAAGTGGTTTCAAGTGTGTTTGAATCAAAATATAGGTGACCTAATTGAAGCTTTCCATCCCATAAAAAAAACTACTCTAGCTGTTGGATTACTGAGAGGGGGGGTGAATCAGTAATAGCGTAATTATAATCCTTTTTCTTCAAATGTTATATCAATGTAGAATTATTATCCAATAATGAGCAGTAAGAAATAAAAAATCACACATATACACAATACATCTGTGTTTTACGTGGAAACCCAAATTGGGAGAAAACCACATAATGCTTTTTCTTATATGTCTTGAAGAATTACATTCATTGGAAGCACCAACTTCCTTTGTTTTCCAGTTGCAACTGGAAAGAGGCTCCAATCCCCTAGCTTCTCAGGCTACAAATTGAGGGAAGCTCCAACTCCCCAATTCTCTGGCTACAACCAGAAGGAGGCTACAACCCCCAATGTTCTCCGGCTACAACCGGAAGGTGGTTACAACCACCAGTCCTTTCTCCGTCCTGCCACCTTGAAGTAGAAGTAGAATGATGGAACCACTATCACACTATCACTGTGAGATATACCGTTGTAAACCTGTACCAATAAATCTGAACCATGCATCAACCTGTACCTCAACCTATAATCAATCTGTACCATAAACAAGTGCATCAACCATGTACCAAGTATGTACCAATCATGTGTCAACTACTCATCAATATGTACCAACATCATCAACTATACACCTCATGTATGCGCGCCAAGTCATCAAATACTTGTCTCAAACATGTACTTAACATGTACTACAACCAAAATCCCTAATCAATTTCATCATCCAAATCTGATTTGTAGCTCTGTAATAGACCTGGTGTATATGATCACATTCCTTAGAAAGCACCATCAAAAGAATTTATCCTTCCTTGCATTTTGGCCTTCTTTTCTTCACCTTCACTCAGAATTCCGGTTTAGATATCCTTTGTTACCTCAGAAACATATAGATATTCAATATGCTCAAGTTTGATTCAAATGAGAGAGCCTTGCCTCTTATTTATACTCTCCAAGTAGCTTCCTTAAAAACATCTTCTAGGTCACTTGGTCCACTTTCCTTATTTTAGGGTTGGGTCCACTTCTAATTTCTCCATTAAATTTATTA
>JASDQU010303780.1:2926-13728 GCA_032191745.1 Picea mariana | reverse complement strand
GCTGAATCATCATTTTTTAAGGAGAATGATCCATATCTTTCCTTCCATAATATAATAAACTTGTCTCTATCACTTGTCATGTGTTTTGAACATCCACTATCAACATACCAACCACGTTTCTTCTTCTTAGGTTGTAGAGTGAATGTGCATTATTCATTGCTATACTGATCTTGCTTTCTTATCCATGTCCTTTTCTGAGGTTCCTTTCTGTGACTGTTGTTATTATGTTGCGGTTCTCTAGGAGGGACTGACATTCTACAATATTTGGCCATGTGTCCAAAATTGTTACACTTGTAACATTCCACTTCAGTTCTCAAAGATTCAATCCTGTTGTAACTTATTCTCTGTGTTTCCCTAGGCTTTCTTGGATAACCCTTTTATGTATGACTTTCAAAGTTGTTTGTGTTCCTATTGTTAGCTCTACAATTCACAGCTTTATGTCCAAAATTATTACATGCATAACATAAACCAAAAAAGATAGTTTGATACCTGGGAGTTGAAGATCTTCTGAAAGGAGGTACTCTTATAAATTCTTCTTCTTCGTGAGGCCTATATGTCGGTTTTTTATTCTGAAATATGAATCTTCTTGGTGGAGGACTGTCTCTGTAATATTCCTTGTAGATCTTCCTATCCCCCTTGATTGTTTCTGCATAGCTTTTTGGATATGTTTCTTGCTCTGTTGTTTTGGAGCTTGATCCTTTTTCTGTCTGATTGTATCCAACTTCAGACTTGTCATGATGATATTTTTGACTGCTAATAATGTCATCCAAAAATTTTGAGTTGTTCTGCATATTTTTCTTTTGAATATCCTGCCAGTGTTTCATGGAAACCTGCACAGGAGACCTAGCTAAAGCATACACAAACAAATCTTATCAAGAAAAGGAAGAGAGATACACAATGAAGAATGAGAATCAATGTATATTATGATCTAATCAATGAGTGAGTGATCTTCACTCATATAGGAAATGACATCCTATAATTAGGAATGCATGCATAATACTGATGGTTTAAAATAAGAAAGTCTAAAATAGAACTAGTCAGTTAACTCCCACTGAACTAGTGTACCGAAAATATAAATTTCTCCGACACCCCCCCTGAACATCATTATGGAGTAAAAAATGAGTCCCGGCTACTAGGAAATATTAGGTACTCATGTACAATGCAACTAATGAACACTAAATAAAAGTGAGGAAAGAGGGAAAACCACGTGGGAACAAAACCCTCCCTCAAAAGACAATGTATCAAAAGAAGAAAATGCAGTTGCTAGGAAACTGTGTTCTTCACTGCAAGATGATCCCACAAAGTATGAAACTTATGCTCAGTGAATGTCTTGGTGAATATTTCAACAGTCTATTCAAAGGAAGGACAGAACTTCAAATCAATGATCTTTTCATATACTAAATCTCTGATGAAATGCATGTGGACCTCAATGTGTTTGGTTCGTTGTCGTTGCACTGGATCTCTGCAAAATCTCAGTGTACTTTGATTGTCACACCATATGATATTTAGACAATGAAACTGGATACCAATCTCGGTAAGAAATTTCTAAAGCCAAAGTGTTTGAATGACACAATTAAATACTCCTTTGTACTCATCCTTTGCAAAAGATAAAGCAATGGTCCATTGCTTCTTACTTGACCAACAGATTGGGCCTGACCCCAAACTGAGAGTGTATTGGGATGTGAACTTGCGATCTGTTCTATCACCAACCCAATATGAATATGTGAAGACTATGAGATCTAATGCACAACCAACTGCATAGTGAATCCCATAACTCATGGTGCCCTGAACATATCTGAGGATGTGCTTGGCAGCCTTCCAGTGAAGATCATGGGGTTCTTGCATGTATCTGGAAATTGCTCCTACCGCATATGAGATATCTGGATGGGTGTGGGTGATATACAGAAGACTCCCCACCAATTTTTGATACAAAGTACTTTCCACTAATGGTGTATCCCCGCCATCCTCAAGTTTGATTCTAGATAAGAAGGGTGTAGGTGAAGACTTACAGTATGTCATGTGGAATCTATCCAGAAGATCCCTAACATACTTAGCCTGAGAAAGTTTGATGTCGAAAGCATCCTGACTGATCTCAAGACCAAGAAAGAAGTGTATTGGACCCATTTCCATCATAGAGAACCTATCATGCAAAATATCTTTGACCAAAGAAATGGCTAAAGAAGAGCTACCAATGATCAAAATAACATCAACATAGAGTATTAATATCATCACAAAGTTAGTATTCCTCAACATGTAAACATTGGAATCAGATTTACATCTAAAAAAATTATGTGAAAGTAAGTAAGAATCCATCTTTGCATACCATGCTCTAGGTGCCTGTTTGAGGCTATAGAGATACTTCTTCAGTCTGCATACTAAATATGAGTTATGAATGAACCCCTGTGGCTGCTCCATGTAGATCTCCTCTGAAAGTTCACCATGAAGAAAATCATTCTTCACATCCATCTGGTGAACTTCGCATCCTTTGGCTGCTACAATGGCTAGAGCCAAGTGAATGGAATCCATCTTTGATACAGGAGAAAATTTCTCATCATAATCTATCCCATGAATCTGTTAAACTCCTTTTTCAACTAATCTAGCCATGTACCTGCTCACCTGACCATTTGCTGCTCTCTTGGTCCTGTAGACCCATTTTCATCGAACAAGTTTCCTCCATGGTGGAAGTGGAACCAGATCCTGAGTCTGATTCTCTAAGAGAGAGTCATTCTCCTCTTGCATGGTTGCTTCCCATAGTGGATTGCCAATGGCCTCACTATAGGTATGTGGATCAGAAGATTGAACCATATAGCAATGCAAGGGCATCATTGGTTCAGAATTTGAAATTACATGAGAAGGTTCCACATTCGAAGATCGAGTCCTCCTCAAATCCAATGGGTCCCCTGCAAGGTTTCCTGCTGCCTAAAGTGTCGATTGTGCCCACTTGGGAATTTTTTAAAGCTCCGACATTGTCTCCTCATTTGGTTGCACTACCTATTCATCTGCATGTACATAATCCTCTGAATCCATGTCTAAATATGTATCATTTGAGTGTGTGAATCATCATCTCTGATATCTGGAATGGATGGAAGCACAAGAGTCTCTACATGTTGAACTAGAGGTGCATGCAAAGGAATCTCCTCAAACTAAACAGTGTGCTCAATGATGAGTTAGTTTGTAGAGGTATCAATCAATCTATACCCCTTCACATCATCTGGATATCCCACAAATATGCAAGGTGTGCTCTATGGATCTAAGGCTTTCCTATTTTCAAAAGGAATATAGGCCCATGCTCTAGATCCAAAGATGCGGAAGTGTGTGACATATGGTTTGTCACTTGTCCAAGCCTCAAAATCTGTCCTATCCTCAACATATCTGTGAGGTGCTATATTATGTATGTAAGCAACACATTTAAGTGCCTCATCCCAAAGCTTGGAAGGAAGTGATCTTGAATTCAACATGCAACTGGTCATCTCCTTGAGAGACTTGTTTTTACTTTCATCAACTCCATTCTGTTGTGGAGTGTATGGAACTCTGTGCTGCAACTGGATACCATCTTCACAAAAAATATTATGAACATATTTGTTGATAGACTCCCCCCCATTGTCTATACAGAGGATCTTGATTTTCTTCCTAGTTTTTGTCTCTACTAGAGCTTTGAAGTCTTTGAGATGCTCAAAAACTTCAGACTTTTGTCTGAGAAAATAAACCCAAGTATAGCATGAGTAATCATCAATAAATGTAAGAACATACCTTGCTTTCCTTATGGACAGATGTGGAAATTGACCCATGATATCATTGTGAACAAGATACAAGGAAGAGGAGGCTCTCCTTGCCTTCCCCGTTTCAAACTTCTCTTCAAGATGCTTGCCAAGAATGCATCCTTCACAAACCCCTTCAGAAAAGTGAATGTCTAGCAAGCCTTTGACCATTCCTTGCTTGGAAAGTTGTTGCATGTACCTAAAGTTTAAATGATCAAATCTCTCATTCCATACTCTACTACTATCATTAGCATGTGTAAGTAGCAAAGATGAGTCATAGTCAATAAACTTAGTGAACTTATACAACCATGATTTGTGATCTACCTCACCAACTGCAATAATGGAACTATCATGCATGTCAAGTACAATAACTGAATCTGATGTAAATTCAACCCTTTTACCTGTTTGAGTGATATGATAAACTGAGAACAGATTTAAGTACAGTAACTGAATCTGATGTAAATTCAACCCTTTTACATGTTTGAGTGATCTGATAAACTGAGAGCAGATTTATAGAAATCTTTGGAACATGTAAAACATTCTCAAAAATTCCATTAGGAAGTTCCACTCTTCCCTCTCCTGCAACTGTTATTGGAGTATCATCCCCCATGAGAATAGGAGGTCTAGAGAATGAACTCAAATAAGTAAAAACTTCCTCTTTAGATGCCATTTGATGTGATGCGCCAAAATCTATAATCCATGAATCAGATCAGGAATTAATTGCAACCATAACATGATGATTATCTTTCTTAGGCGCATGGTCTTTTCCATTCTTCTTCTTGGCTCCTTCGGGAAAGAAGTCTCCAGGGTTATTCTTCTGAAGTACCTGTGTCATAAGATCGATCTGCTTCTTCCTGCATGTGGATTATTCATGATTTAGTTTATTGAAATATGTGCACTGCTTTCCCTTCTTCTTCTTTCCTTTGGAAATTGAAGAATCTTTTCCCTACTTCTTCTTTCCTTTGGAAATTGAAGAATCTTTGGAACCTAAATAATCCTTGAAGGGTTTGGAATATCCCTCCTTTGACTCTGGATGTAATAGCTCCTTTTGTTTCTGCTTCAATTTCCTATTGGATGACCCTTTTCCATAATTCATGGTGAGTGCATGTGCTTTGGGATATTTCATGAGTCCCATATGTATGCGTTTTTCTTACTCTTGTGTGAGAGACTCAATGAACTGAGCCATCGTAGGCATTTTCCAATTTGCACCCAAAAGACATCTATCAGAATGAAAATTGGAGACATATAAAACATATTCTAGTCCTAGATTGGAAAATATTGTTAGAATAAGTTGCTTCTCTTATGTATACTTTTCAATTCCACATTCTCCCAAGCTCAATAGCAAAGATTTAAATTTAGTAAAAAAACCATGTATATTATCAAAACTTTTAGGGCCTAAGGTATTCAACTCTACCTCAAGCATATGACCTCGCATCTCATCCTACTTTCCAAAGAGTCCTTCCAAGTTGGTCCAGATATTGTTTGGAGTCTTACATGTGACAACATGAAACCATAAATTAGTGGATATTAACTCAAGAAGTAGTCTTGTGGCCTCATCCTTAGGTTCGCCCATCTGGTCATCTCAAGCATTGATGTAGGCTTTGTTTCTGTCGCCATCATCAAATTATACAGTCCATTTCTTTTGAGTTGGAATGCGGACTTTGGATTCCATTCAATATAGTTGTATGGTGTGATTATTATCACCAAACTTGATTGAATAATTTGCATCGCCTCCATCCCTTCTATCGATTCTAAAAAAATCCTGAAAACCCAAATCTTGGATTCTGAGATATGATTGACGGTGCTATGACAACTATAGATATGATAAAAAGGGTATATCTCCTAAAATATGATGTGGGTTTTCGATATTTTTGGTGAGCATAATAATTCCTATGTTAGACATCTCTGGTAAAAATTTCAGCCCGACCCAGATCGTAGATTTCGAGATATCACAATTTTACTGCAGAAAACCAATTTTTGGAGGGTTGTTGAATCGTCGCATCCTAGAGAAGGGTAAAGTATGATGATGCTAAATCATCACACCCTTAGTGAAGAACATAATGAGACTATTGTGAAAAAATTAATCGTCGCACCCCAGATGAATAAAACAGTGCGGCGACGTCGCACCTTGGCTTTGTATAGGCTGAGAGCAATCGTCACACCCTTCAATGGGGATAGGCTGCAATGATTCCAATCGTCGCACCTTTCGATAGGAATAGGCTGCGACGATGGCAGAAAATAGGTTTTCTCAAAGAATATTTTGCTCTTATTTGTCTTGTCTTAGTTTCTCCAAGCAGCTCATCTCTGATACCGTGTCAGTGTTTCATGGAAACCTTCACAGGAGACCTAGCTAAAGCATACACAAACAAAGCTTATCAAGAAAAGGAAGAGAGATACACATTGAAGACTGAGAATCAATATATATTATGATCTAATCAATGAGTGAGTTATCTTCACTCATATAGGCAATGACATCCTATAATTAGGAATGCATGCATAATAGTGATGGTCTAAAATAAGAAAGTCTAAAATAAAACTAGTCAGTTAACTCCCACTGAACTAGTGTTACTCCCACTGAACTAGTGTGCCAAAAATAGAAATTTCTCCAACAAATCCTTTCTTAATGTGACAATCTTTGCTTCCAAATTTCCAATGATCTTGTCTTTTTCTTCTGTCTATTCTTTGAGTGCTTCTTCAATTCTTTTATCTTCTTCTATTTGAACCTTCAAATTTGTGATCATTTGTTCTAGTTCTTGAGTGTCTTCTTTCTTGTTTAGTTCTACTTGTAGTTTCTTATTTTTCTTCTTTTCTATTCTAATAACTTCTATGGCACACATTAATTCCTCTCGGTAGTCAACTTGTGCCTCTTCAATTTCTTCTTCAACTTCTTCATATTATTCTTCGGCTTCTTCATATTCTTCTTCGGAGTCTTCTTTATCAAAGTCTTCGACTTCCATGAATAGAACTCTTTTTGTCTCACTATCACTGACTTCATCTTCATCTAATGATGAGATGTCTTCTTTGGTGCATAAGTTTTTCTTGAAAACTTTCTTTGTGGTTCTTTTGCCTTTATATGTTTTTTTTTCTTTTGAGTAACCTTCATCATTTCTCTTTTTCTTATAAGGACATTTGTTATCAAAATGACCAATACCATCACAATTAAAACAAATTAAATGAACCTTACCTCTATACCTACCATCGGTTCCCTTGTTCAGTCTTTTGACAAAGTTGGCCACTTCTTCATAATCTTTCGAGACTTCACTGTTGATGTTGTGTTCTTCTTTTTTCCTTCCCTTTTTCTTTGACTTTTTGGATGATTTGAAGGTTGCTTCTTTTATATATGGATTTTCCTATTCAATTCTCATTTCACATGCTGTGAATTTTCCATGTAATTCGTCCATGCTTATTGAGTTTAGATCTGATCTTTCTTCTAGTGTTGATATCTTAGGGTCAAATATCATAGGAAGAGATCTTAGTACTTTTTGAACAATTACAGATTCGTTGATTTCTTCTCCCAATCCTATGATTGCATTTACTATTTCATCAACTCGTAAAATGTAATCTACAATATTCTCATCTTCCTTCATCTTAAGTTGTTCGAACTGACCTCTGTAATTTTGAAGCTTTGTTGCTTTGAATTTTGAATCTCCTTCATAAATATTTTGAAGTTTGTCCCAAATCTCTTTAGTGGATTTACAATGTGCAACTTTGGTGAATATCGTTTCACTAAGACCATTCAGAAGTGCATTTTTGGCTTTGGAATTATTTTGACTGAGTTTCATTGCTTTGTCATTTGCTAGTGGAACTACTGGTGTTGTGTATCCATCTACAATTGATAGCCAAATTTCAAATACTTGTGCCTGTATATATGTTTTCATCCTTATGCTCCAAAATGCATACTTTTATCCATTGAACTGTGGTATTCCATTTTTATACAAGTCATTGCTCTCCGTGATCTACCTTTCAGTGGTTAAACTAATTTCTGAAGGAACCTGCTCTAATACCAATTGTTGGATTACTGAGAGGGGGGGTTGAATTAGTAATAGAGAAATTTAATCCTTTTTACCCATATAATCCAAGTGTTATATCAATGTATCATTATCATCCAATAACTATAGAGTAAATAAGCAATGAACAAATGAACAATCATACACAGTACACAATACACCAATGTTTTACGTGGAAACCCAAAGCGGGAGCAAACCAAAGAATGTTTTTTCTTATATATCTTGAAGAATTATATTCATTGGAAGCACCAACTTCCTTTGTTTTCCAACTGCAACTGGAAGGAGGCTCCATCCCCCTTGTTTCTCAAGCTACAACCTGAATGAAGCTCCAACTCCCCTATTCTCTAGCTACAACTAGAAGGAGGCTACAACCCCCTACGTTCTCTGGACACAACCGGAAGGTGGCTACAACCACTTGTCCTTGCCCCGTCCAACTGCCCTAAAGTAGAAGTAGAATGATGGAACCACTATCACACTATCATTGTGAGATATATTGTTGTAAACATGTACCAATAATCATGAACCATGCATCAACCATGCATCAATCTATACCTCAACCTGTAATCAACCTGTATCATAAACAAGTGCATTAACCATGCACCAACCTGTACCAAACAACCTAGCCAAGAAAGAATAAATGAAAGGGATAGCCTCATGTCTGGAGAAAGAAATATTCTTGCTACTAAAAAATTGTTTCCCTTTCATCTGCATATCCTCATTGTTAGCACTCTGTAAATTTTGTCCGACTGAATAGACAAACGACAGAGGTAACTGTTTCAATTTACTTTACAGCTAGGCACTAGCCTGCTCAACTCAGAGAGGGCTCTCTCATGTCACTTGATATTTCTTTATCAATCGGTGGCTAGATTTGGTTTGTTTTCGGGGTTTTTTATAAATTTGTTGGCAAGGAAGGGGAGGGACACTCAGGGCTATGGAGTCAAAATTATGAAAGTGAATGAAAACAATGACCAGCTGGTAGAACTCTCTACAGGATAAAGGATAAATGAGGCGATGAATCTAATTTGTAAATTGATTTTAATTAGAGTGGTAAGAGGAAGGAGAAAACAAATAATTGCATCAGAGCATTACATAAATGAATTATGAATTAATTAAGAAGAAATACATAGAGTTTAAATTGATTAAGATGAGAGTGTCACAAGACGAATTCTGGGATTTTAACTATCCAATTTAAACAGATGAAAATGTATATGGAATAAAAGATCACAAGAAATACATACAATGAAGGAAGACAAAACTCATATCACCACCATTAGAATTTTTTCATAGAGACCTCAAAATATTTTGCATGTATATTCAATTCAGCTCCAATAAATTACAATAGAGTTTAGAAACAACAAAAAGATGCCCTTGCACTTCCGCCAACGTTAATTCATTTAGAATTTCTAGTACTTATACAATTCGATTACAAGGGCTAAAACTGAAATGTTTCAGCTTCTAAAATTGACTATAATAATTTCAACTAACAGTCTCGGCATATGAACCGATTTAAAATGATTACACAAAAAATGTTTCATAAAATAGGGGCGGATCTCTTTGACTGCTTGACTTCCTTAGTGCCATTTGTCCTGCTGTGACCTCCTACCGAATTTGTCAATTTGGTGACACCTAGAGGTTACTTAATGGGCCCTGGAAAACTACATTTCATCCTACCCAGTCACCCGATTTCCTTCCACTGTGAGTCAGAAGGAATTTCGTAATCCATCATTTCCTTTATCAGAATCTCTAGGTCAATGCAAGTAGCATAAGACATAGTTGGTAGCTCAGTCTTCACTATTTTGAACTGATTCAAAATTTCAAAGTCTACAGCCAAGTGTTCCACCAGATTGATTCCCTTCAGGTTCTCTTCCAGGACTTCAAACATTGAATGATCCATTCTGCACTGAGTGAGGAGAGAATTGTATTCTTCTTGATTGTATAATTTCCCTTTACCATACCAAAATGGTGGGAGGCCCTTGATAAACAATTTTTTAAATGTATCCCTAAACTCTTGTATAATCTGTTTCATTTGGACAGCTTTGGTTTGAACCAACTTGAAAAAATTGTGCTTAGCGATGATCCTCATGGACCTAACTTATTCAACATGACCTTTTCTTCTCGCGAGTATTATTAAGCACACCAGCTTATGAACTCTAGGAAAGGGAACGCGACTTTGACAGCGTAAGGGGTTATGGAGGCTTGGGTCACTTCAAGGAAAGGTATTCATTTCCCAACATTGTCTAACAGGTTGGCTCTGGATATGGAATGGGTGAGACGGTTATTTTTGTGAATTAGCAAAGGATGCGTGAGTTTGGTTCACTGTTGAGCTTTAGTTTCGATTGGAGCATTTGTGCCAAATTTCAAACGTTCGAATGATTTAAATATCGTAAAATAATGACCGGGCCCCTCCTTTTATATGCACATTTTGATATCGGAGGCAAGGCAAAGCGGTTTTGGGTAGAATTATTTTCGCCTCGATATGATTCTGGCAGTGCCACGTGTCTGCGAAGTGAGACCATGGTATTTTCCCCAGCCCATTATCGAGTTATTAAACTTCACGCTACTTCATCGCCCGATATGTCTCTTAACCGTCGATATGGGCTGCTCGAGATCTACAACTTGTTGGGCTCCATCAACTTCCACGCCTCCGCTATATTGTCCCTTCTTTGCTATATGTAACTTGATCCTCCAAAATATCATGCCTCCACCATGATGTAGCCCTCACTAAATCTGAAACTTGAATTCCATCTAAGAATGTTATGGTGATAACATAGGCTCCAACTAGGGGTGTTATCCACTCTGTGATGTAGAAAATAACTGTAGACCTAGTGCCTACCCATTGGGATGTGACTTATTCATGTGATCTGAATCCATTGGTCTTTATTCAAAAACTCAAAATTGACCCAGCATAGCTCAGGGCCTTCACCTCAGGCTTCAACTATGCTGCTTTTCTTCCAACTTCTTTATGCAAAAAGAAGAAATGTAAAAATGATTATGTACAATGAATGGGAGGGGTGATGGTTGTTTAAACAATGTAATG
>JASDQU010303778.1:0-14157 GCA_032191745.1 Picea mariana | reverse complement strand
GGATGGTAGTAGTATAGTCTAACTAAAGAGGTGGCTATCTGAGGGATAATCTACTCAAGCAAATCTATCCAATAAGAAAACCCTACTAAGCAACTTTAAATTATGTAACCTAAGTACTTTTGGGCCAAGGATCGATGGTTAGTTCTAGGAAAACAAGTGAAAACCCTACTTGAAGCAAAATAGTTCAATCACGACAATAAGCAAAAGAAGATATATAAACAAAAGCAAACTACTTTAACTAGTCTATTTGAATTCAATAAACAACTATCTTGTGAAAGCGAGTAAATAAACAAGCAACTATACTATCAAAGAAAGAATAGACAAGTAATAAATTAACCTATTAAAGAAAGTAAACAACTAACTACCCTAGGATAACTTCTACATCAAGTAAACTAAGTAAGACTAGTCAATAAGCAACTAACTAAGCTAAAAGACAAATGAACTCTATTCTTAATACAACTATTTCTAATTTACAAAAGGAAATCTACTTAATTGCAAGAAAGAAGAACTAATAACTAATCTTTAATCTATGATAAGTAAAACTACTCTTTAATCTACCAAAGCAAAAGACTATCTATCCCACAATAGCAACAAAACTATCTTCTGATCTATGAAAGAAAGAAACTATCTTTTAACCTATGAAAACTCAAATATAGTGTTGGTGGTTGTGTGAATGTCTTAGGTGTCTTATAATATCACGGTGGCACTTGACAATGAAAGATAATTCAAGCGGTATAAGATCAATACTAATTTAAAGGTTTGGATTAAGAAATTCAGTGAGAACTTAGCCATTATGGAAACAATGTTAATTACCCTGCATATTCATATGATTATTACTCATGCATTAACCATTAGCAGTATAACAAGATTATAATTGTACTCTATTCTATGTAAGAAAAAATCATAACTACATTCAATCATTAACTAAGAATTGAAATTGCAATATAATTCTAGGAAAGAAATTGCATAAAGTGAAACTATGCTATATCTATTTTAACAATTCAAATTGCAAAAAAGAAAAAGATTAAAAACATAAATTAAAACATAATTTTGGCATATAGAAAGTAAACTAATGAACAAATTAATCAACAACTAGTTAAGAAAAATCTAAATAACAATTGAATAGGCAATCTACAAATAAAAATTGAAACTAACCCTATCCATCCACCGAATCCTCGTTTAAATAAAGCATGAAATAAAACTTTGTTCTACTCTATTTTAAACTTGATTCTAGAAGCATAAATAAAACATAGTCTAACATTTAATTCCACACAGGGTTAGTGTATGAGTTTGCAAACTCGTTCCTAATTATAAAATCAATGCATATTAACAAAAATCCACCATACTAACCTTCAAAAGAGAATTAAAATAGTTAAACTACAACAACAAATTAGATAACAAAGAAATAAAGGAACAGTTCATGTACAGGAAATAAAAAAGACATCTAAGCTAGGAAATGCATAAATAACACATAGATCAATTACCAGACTGTTGGTGGACCCCCCAACAAGTCGTGGTCACTTATAAAATGCACACCATGAGCTCAGCAAAATGATTTCATCATTAAAACTTGAAAAACGCAGTCTTATATAATTATGGCAATGGAAAATGGAAAAACAGAGAAAAACGTATTTGTCTATAACACACTACTCCTTATACTACTTCTTAGATATTGTATGAACACCATGGTGGTATTTATATGTTTTACATACCAAGAGGTCGACCATTAGAGTTTCATACCTCTTCTATAAAAAACAAATTACATTAATGGTGCACTAACTGCCGAAATGGAGCGAGCCAATAATCACCCAGCTCAAAAACCCAAACCGAGTTGTCAAGAGTTCAGTGGCTGGAGGGGGAAGCATGAGAAACACCCATGTTCATGATTCACCTATCACTGGTTTCCAATACCATAACCACCAAATCGCCCATCATTTTTGTGCAAGACGAAGTGTCGAACTGAGTGTCGGAAGCAAAAACATGCTGTGATTTTTCCCTGTAACACAAAAAAACATGAATTAGATCCTTGGAAACATAAATACATAATGAATTGTACTCAATATCAATATAAAATATGAATTATGCATACCTGGTGTATATCATAGCGTTTTGGCACAAAATTCTTCAAAACGCTTCTCCAAAACATGAAAATACATATGTACATTCGGCAAAAGTATCTAGTCACTGTCATAAAATTGATCATATCTTGGGCCCAACAAGAACATAGTACAACATATTGGGGGGAAAATACTCCAAATGGATCTTTATTCTTCAATAATTCAATCTCGAATTTTCCAAGTCTAAATCAAAGAATTTGTTGGTATTTGTTGAACTCATTTGTGACTTTCCTCGTACCGATGAAGAAATTGATCCCATTGATTCTTTCTCAGATGAATCATTGTTTCTCATTAGTACATGTGACCTTTGGTATGGAGATATTCTCTTATATCTCCAAACATGTCTTAAATGACTGTCACTCTGGAGCATGTGGCATTCATATTTATGGGATGGCTACAACTTAGAAGATTCTGCATCTAGGGTAATTTTTTCCCTTGATATTTAAAGATTGTATTCAATTCATAAAAAAAAACCCTTGTCAATGTTTTCAAAAGAAAACACGCTCTTGTCCTACTCCACTTCACCCAGTAGTTTTCTTCTGCCCTTTTTCCAAATGGGACATCGACTTCATGCAATGTAAGCCTACCTCAGCTGAGGGGCATGGTTATATTATCATTGGAGTCAATTATTTCACTAAATGGGTAGAGGATATGCCTACATTCTCAAAAAATGGAAATACTATTGTTTTATTCGTGTTTAATCACATCATCACCAGGTTCAGAGTCCTGCAAGCCATCGTCACTGATCATGGATCACATTTTTTTAACCATATGATGTCTAAGTTAAGTGTGGAGTTGGTTTTTCGTCATGAAAAATCATCCCCATACTACCCACAAGCTAATGGACAAGTATAGGCCATTAATAAGGTCTTGAAAACCTTGATCCAACAAATGTTGGTGGCCAACAAAACAAATTGTCACTTAATCATTTTCCTAACACTCTGGGATTACAAGACTTCCATAAACAATTTTGACTGGATTTAATCCATTTCAATTGGTTTATGGTTTGGAGGCAGTATTACCCATTCAATGTGAAATTACATCCCTCAATCTATCCATCAAACTCATGCCAAACACCTTTGTCAAGGAAGAACGTTTTTTTTATATTTGGAAAAAAGTTGGCGAGACATGTTGCGATGTTTCTCTCGCTAATGAGACATGAAAAAAATGAATAAAAATCCAATACGATAAGTTCATCCAACCACTCACCTTTGTTGAAGGAGACCTATTTTTATTCTATGATCAAGACCACAATAAACTGGGGAAGGCAAGTTAGAACCCACATGGCATGGTCCTTACATCATTAAATGAGTGTTAAAAAAATGTGGATATGTGTTAGCTGACTACAATGGAATCCCATTGAAGGAGCCTCAAAATGGGATCTATCTAAAAAAGTACTATGCTTAGGGCATCCTTCATTTTTTCTTTGTACATTATTGTACTATAAGTTTTGGTGTGGTGTTTGTTTCTACTTTTGTGTGAGATATTTTTTTCACCTTTATCCACTTATCTTGCTTTGTGCTTGAATGCATAGATGTCGACTTCCTCTTCCATATACTTGGGATTTGTAGATGACGCTAGTCGACATACCCAAAACCTTGCTTCTGTTGGTAATCTATTCCTATGTTGGCGAGTTAGTGATTTCAGTATGAATTTTCCTTAGCCTTGTGACAAATAATATCGCACAATACCGTTTTTTCATCGGACTTTAGACTGAGGCCTCCTCCTTTGGTATATCTCATATGATCATTAACCTTGATTCTCAACTCATGGTATTTCAGTTAAACCATATTTATTCCATATGGGATTGTAGTTTATTGTGACTATACCTAATATTTTGTCTCCATGAAAGATCATTTGATTACATTGAATATCGACATGTACCAAGGGATTTTAATTTAGTAGTTGATTCACTAGCTAATTATATGATAAATTGGAATCCGTCACATAGATAAACATTCATAATCACAAAAGAATGTAAAATAGTGCTAAAATGAAAAACGCCATTTGTTTAACATTAACATGAAGATATACACAGCCTACGAAAAATCTGTATAGATGTATATAATATCAAAAGTGTGTCACAACATATGTCAAAAAAAGTACATAAGGGTCAGAACTTCGGCTATATATCCCATACATCATGAAAATTATCTCAAAAGATAGGACCGTACTAAACACGAGACTCTACTAGTCTTCCTATGGTGAATAGTCCTCATGGTAGAAGACTACTTCTCTGGCTACTCTATGTAGAGATGGCTAGTTCCCTTAGATACACCCACTACATGTATATGAAGGTGAAGTGGAATATATCAAAGAAGCATCAAGGGGACACCCATTGTTAATCCCCTCAAGTTTTTCTTCACATCACAGAGTTATCTGACATCAACACCCACCTATACCTTTGGATCTGCTCTGTGTCAGGTTAATACTGACATACCTTCTAGAAATATTGGTCCCTGATCTACTAGACGAGATGAAATTATATTTAATTCCATTTGTACAATCAAATATATATCTATATATATCAAAAAATTTTTTTTTTTTTATGAGGTCATATTCCTTGGAGACTCACCTAATGCATCCCAGGATTCTCCTTCTGGAAGAACCAATTTTGTATGACCCCTAAAATCCATCCTTGAATAAGGAAAATCCTCAATAATGGGAATATGATTCTTCCACCACTCAAAAAAATCATCATCAAATGAGAAGACTTGAGGACCAACTCCTAGTCGGGGTTAGAAAATTGTTCACTTCTCCATTCCTGGCTCAATAATAGGCCATGTAGGAATATGAATATGGGGTCTAAATAGTGGGACCGTCTCCAAGAATAACTCTACCAACAATGAACCATATCAAAACTATTTGTTCTTCCCTATTTTGCACTTTGTAATTTGGTGTTTTAAGTTGACCAATACACCTGCACGAAAATTGAAGACTTTTGGCTCCATGCATTCGACTGCATATGAAATATATGATTTGGAAGATAAGTGAGGACTAGTGCTTCCAGTCAATTTAGTGATGGTAAATTCAATGGTGCGGAGAGAACGATGGACAATGTCTTTGATGGAAACATTTCTACCTGTCTTATGGGACCCTGCCCTACAAAACTATGCGATAAAGTCATTTATCGTCCTATCAGTTCCTATGGATCCAGTCAATATGATGCATCCCCCCCACTTGGAGTGCCCTGTCATAAAATCCACATCCTTAATATCAATATCAATAGCGCGAGGACCTATTTTGAAAGATTTTTCTTCCACATCCCACATTGCTATTAGATGTTCTAGAATCATTAACTCTTTTCTCATGCTTTGGGTTTTGAAGAATTTCAATAACCTACAATTCCTTAGATTTTTCATGGTATGCAGATCTTGCAAAGCATCCGAATAATCAGTTTCATGTTCATGTTCCCTCTACTCCAACATCGTGACAAGAATCTCATGTAAATTTCAAGGAGAATCATTAGCAAAAAATTGGGATCAAACCAATGCTTTTATGCTGAGTAAAACACAAAGTAATTTTTTTGTTTAGTGCCTAATGCTCCCCCAGAATGGGTTATATATTGTTAACGCTCCCTGTCCATGTTGTGCAGAGTGTTACTAACGCTCCTCATGACAACTTAGGGGAGCGTTGGTGCTTGAAGGCACCAAAAAAACCCTAGTTTGACTCAAACTCCAATGACTCTTGCACCAAATAGAAAATTAAAAACATGAAAAGAATGAGGATGGAAAGAAAAATAACCTGGTCCATACGAGAGCTAAAATGGTGGTCAGAATCCTCTGGAATCAATGCCTAAAGAATTGATCACAAAGGAGTAAATTCTCAAAAGGTAACAATGTAAAGTGAAAATGAGTTGGTTTTTACCCATTTTACCCTATTTTAATTACTTTTAACCAATTTATTTTCACCTATGTTCAAATTGGAGTACCATGAAAGAGCTATTTTGTGATTTTTTTAAGGATTTCTGACCTTCTTTCATTTAGACATGGTTGATTTGGCAGAATAGTACGAAGTAGAACATTTTGGTGACTTCGTTTTCAAAGAGCATACTTATACTTTGTTTGGGTTCTTAAAACAACAAAAAATTCATATTTCGAGAGATAGTTTACCCCTTTTTTGGTCTCATTATACTAACTATGAAAAAGGAATACTCTATCCCTAATCGGTTAGAAGATCTCTCCTAGGTATTATTTTGCACTTTTTCGGGCTTGGAGGACTAAAATTACGAAAGGGTCAAACTTGGAGTTTTCTTTGTGATCCTTTTCAGACTCTCTAAACATGAAAATATGAATGAATTTACGTTCTTTGGACTCTTGAAATTAAACATTGAAGGACCCATCTGAGACTAAACCCTTACTTCTTTTGGTTCATTAAATGTTTGAAGAGGAACTAATCAAAGGTGAGTTATATTGAGCATCAATTATCCTCTCAAGCTCTAGAAAAAACAAATAAGTACTCACAAAGCATGGTGGGGGAAAAATTGAAAGAAGTGGGTCACTTTTTAATCACCCTTGAACATGGCACCTATCTAGATATGTCATACAGTCGAGTAATCCATTTTCCTTCAAGTCGTATCATACGTTTTCATTCCTAGTCGAAATTTATCAATTCCATGTGTCATATTGTACTTTTTCATACCAGTTGAAGGTATCATGATTATCATCACATTGTGTTTTGGTTTATGTTTCACTGATTCAACATGGTCGAGTCATTTATCGTGCCTTTCAATGTTCAAGGGAATTGTCAACTTCAGTCAACCTCTGTAGTATTTTCAACCTGTATCCTCATGTCAATACTATTTTGATCCATCATCTTAAATCACTATCCTATATCATTTTCATGTCGATGATGGGAGATATATATAGGCACTCCTTCAACAAGTCTATTCCTGTCGAATTCCACACATTATCCAGAAATTAGGCTTAGAAAACAGTTAGTACTTTTGGACCTGCATGCCTCAATGGTAGGTTTCCTCACTTTTGACAGGTGGTTCACATAATTGGCCTCTAATCAGAATATTCCACCAAGTGTTTGACCTCATCTCATTGATTCACATTCGAGGGAATGTACTATGGTACCTTGGGAGTCATTAACATTAATGGTGATTTCCTTTCCACTTGCTAAAAATATACGCTAATGACCAACAATCAAGTGGTTTCTACCATGTTCAACATCGAGACATCTATTTTCATGGTTATAATTGTACCTCAGGATCAAGATCGACACAAAGACCCTAGGGACCCTTTTGGAATTCATATTTTTTATCCTCCTTCCCTAGGTTGCAATGGAAAGTGTTTGAGTATTGATATGTATACTGTCACATAGATCCACTTTGTATTCGTCCGTGACTATGTTGTTTTTTCATATCGTAGCTCCATTGTGTATTCTTTCATGGCTATGACTTGATCAATTCATGGAGGTATGGATCCACATTGTACATTTGGTGGTTGTATCCTTAGTCAATGTTTTCATGGATTCACAGTGTATTGGTCGGTTCCCATGTGTTATTCTATCCGAGCATGGGTATTCCTACCCCAAGGTACATGTATATTGTTTACAGTTTTGGTTGCAGCTTACAACAGGATCTTCTTTCCAATCCCTTGGTACACGCCATTTGTAAAGTGTTTCAACCATAAATCACCTTTCTAATATCACACTTTAGGGGCAAATCTATTACACCTTATTTTGTCATGCCTAGTGTTGCACTCAAATGTCATGAAAGTTAACACCATGGCTAGATGATGGTTGTGTTCCATAAGACATGGAAAATTAGAAAACATTGAGAAAGTGTCAAAACTCAACCCCTTTCCCTAAGGTTTGAGCCTTGATTGATCATTAACCCTCCTGCCCATGTATGGGGAGCATTATCAATCTGTAGTCGACTATGGGGGAGCATTAGTAATGTTGTGTTTCAACTATTGTGGGGGTGTTAGTCTTGTTGGGGAAGTTAGAGTTGACCCACCTTTTTCTATGGGACAATCCTGAGATACTCTTGAGTGGGTTGTAGTGAGGGGATGACTCATGAACTCAAGTAATCCATATTCCATCCTAATATAAGGAGTGAATATCTCAACCATTCCCTTGAATTGTTATGGTGGTTAAACCTCTCAAGTTATATATAAACAAGTCCATTCATGGGTAAATAGAGGAGTGATGTAGAGTATGAAACCTTTTAACTTAATACAAAGGCTATAATATCACTATGTGCATGCAAGGGCTGGAAGGAAGGATTCTTGGAGGACTGGTGCCATCCCTATGTAAGTTT
This sequence comes from Picea mariana, assembly GCA_032191745.1. Classification (NCBI taxonomy): domain Eukaryota; kingdom Viridiplantae; phylum Streptophyta; class Pinopsida; order Pinales; family Pinaceae; genus Picea; species Picea mariana. The sequence goes on along the minus strand of JASDQU010303778.1, from coordinate 5,772 downwards.
TCATATTTGCAATATAAAATTGATCTATTCCTTTCACTATGTTGTTCATGATAGTGTTTATGCTTAAGTTAAAATGGGTATAAATAGATTTAGTTCTTACCTAATGAGATCTAGTAGAAGTAGAAAGGTTTTCTTCTTATTTTGTAGGTCTCTTTGATCATTGAAGGAATTGGAGGAACGATGACGAACGTCAAGATACAAGTAAGTATCATTATTCTCCTTATATCTATAGGTTACTGAACTAAATCTAAAAGGAAATTAGCAAGAACTTGTTTCGAGTCTGTCTTATATCATAATTTGATCTAAGGAGAGTTCAACCTGTCCCAGGGGTAAATTTCTCACAACAACRAGAGGTTCCAAAAACCCTATTTTAGAGGTCGAATTCTCTTTGTTGATGKATGTTGGCCTYTTCAAGTATTTTSAGAAGGATACATCCATCAAGAGGAACAATGATTTTATGAWCTAACTRATCTATTGGTGGGATMTTGGTTGAGAGGTACTTAGGGTTAGGMMAAACATGTGTTGTAGTCCCATTGAAGATGATGTTTATTTCATTACTATATTATATAGGAGGGGGGATTATGCTCCCAAATTCTCCTAGATGTTGCATGAGGTTATTTTCTAGACCCAATGGACAMACATGATAAAGTATGTTAGTGTTAAGGATATTGTACAAGTGGTCTCAATTTTTTTGAGGAACTTTTGTCATGCTCTAGATCTATCTCACTACACTCAGACCAAGGGATATTATTCTTCCCATATGTGTTAGAGATTTTTTATTTATTTTTCAATAGGTTTCAAAGACTTGGGATAGATTCAACCGCTTCCTTAAATATCCATTGACCATCAAATGCATGCATATGTGGGATATGATGTCTCTTAATAGAGAGGATGGGATCACATAGTGTCCAAAAGTGAATTGTACAATTCTCTCTATGTTATCTAGTGAGGAAAATATCATCCATAACCTTGTGTAGTATCCCTATGCAAGTGTGGACTAAATGGTGGAGTAAAAAATACCTTTTACCACATATGATTCAAGAGGTGATAGGAATACTATAGTCATGTTTATTTTTAGATAAATAATCATTATAATATTTAATGTGGATCTTAGTAATCACAAGATTATATGTAAAATATTTGATTGATCATTGACTACTTTTCATACATTGAATCATTTGAGGATGTGATGACTCCATGATAGAAGAATTTTGACATGGTCAATGTTGCACTAGAACACTAACATAGACCTAAGTGCCATTCATTGGGTCCAATGGTCAACATGTTGGCGCATGCCAATTTTGGAAGAAAATCAAGGAAGTTTGAAGAAATCAAGGCAGCTCCAGGAAATGGGGAGCATGTTGGAAATAGAGTAAAATAAGCATCATAAATAGGGGAAAACTAGTGCCGAAGAAAAGCGGTTACAAAGTGGACAAACGACTACAGTGAATTTGGAAAGTCGACAAGCACCGACTTGGAGAATGGCTGGATAATGGACCAACCAAGATTGAGTTAGTGGAAAGTGAACAAACCTAATCCTCTTAGGGTTAGGGTTTTTTTAAGGGCTTTGTCCCAGTTTTTTTATAAGTAGAATATATTAGGTTTGTGAAAGGAGTTAGTCAGTTAAGAAGTCAGATGATAGATTGGTTATAAGTTCTTAGTTTTGTGAGTACTAATGTAATCTTTGGAGATCGATTTTAATGAAGTAATAATTGTACAATGCACAACACTAGACTTTGCATGAAGGATAATAAAGAGATGAAGAAACTCATCTTTGTGGACGAAGCCCCATGAGGGGGTGCTAGCGGGGAAAATCCCCCTGTTACTATACCAGGGTCAAAGTATAGGAAAAGCTATGATATCCCTTAAAATACAATCTAATTCCTAAACTACCCCAAACACTCTAAAAATATTAATAGAAAGAGATAGGAAATTAGGCCAGAAGTAGTACCTTAGGTCCAACGTTTGATGTATACCACCTCCAACTTTGTAGCTCCCAGGCTACAAGTGTCCTCCAAACGTGACCTGCATGAAATCTTAGGCAAACAATGCTACACATATTCTATCTCTACTCATCAAGATTAGAGTTAGATATAAATCATCATGCATAACTCAAATGAAAAACATAAACATATCATTTGGGACAGGGAAAAGATTATTTTATTCAAATCCAAAGATCGAAGATTACAACCTTTGTAGGCCAACGCTCCATGAACCTAGTTCAGGATCCTCTTAATGTTTCTCCAAGTGCACTATCCCAAGCCTTCTTCTCACAATCAACTGATCAATTCAAGGGAAGGGAAGGGATTGTATGGGAGAAAAGGATAGAGAGGGAATGTTGAGGCAAAACTCAGAAGGGGTTGCAAATATTTGGGCAAGGAGGGAAAAGGGATTTGGGAAGAGTTTCATTGTTATAACGCTTCATGTGTAAATGGGACCCCAAGACATCCTTTAATATGACAAAAGGATAGTTATTTGGTTTTGGGATGGGCTACAATAGGTGAATTGGTTGGGAAACCCTCAATAGCTCGTAAACTCCGTTGAATTCCTTACAAATTTTTTTTTTGCAACTTTTGGAGGTAAACGCGGGTCTTTGAGTATGCATCAAGCATATGTACGTGGGGTTTCTAGCATGAAACAAGCATATGTATGTGGGTAGTAGTGCAGCAAAGCACATACATGCTCCAAAAAATGTTTTTTTAAATATATTTCTTCAGCAGTGATTTGGAAAATTATGACTGTAGAAGGGCCAATGCCATGTATGCACAGGTAGAGAATTTTAGGGATATAAAATATGCCCCCTAATGTGTGAATTTATAAGATAAATTGATGGTTAAATACATTTCAATATCTTTACCAGTGGTATGCATAGAGTCGAGTGAGCCCGGGACCAAAGTTTGAGAGGCACCATCTACAAAACAATAATAATCTCTCTGAAGCATGCATACCCATGCTTAGGATGAACAATGCAAATCCATGTCATATAAATGTCTATATAAAGTGTATCCATGAGAAATACAAAACAAATCTACATCTCAAAATCATTCAATGATATTCAAATACAATACAATATACATTGTCAAGAAGCATAAGCATGTGGCCAGATATGAGGGATTCATATCTAAGGAGACAACTTCAATATCTTAAAAATATTAGGTAGGAGTACAATAGGAGTGTAAGACTCACTACTTTTAGGTATTCTACAAGTCATCGGGAAAAAATTGGAGGATCTCGATGATTAGGAAGAAAGATTCATCGATTCAGAATCTGGACTTAACTGGGCTTATGAGATGGATGACTCACGAAATTCAAGAGATAAACAGTAGAATGGCCAACTCATGTTGGATAAAACTTCCCTTGGACAAAAGCACAAAAGATGATCAGAATCAAGCAGTGTAATATTGACATAAGTCTGTGATGTAGGAGGCACCAAAAATCTCTCCATATGTTTGAAAGAGTAACCAAACAGAGGAGGACGCAACTCTATGTAGTGAGAATAGCTTCCTAAGGTCATAATAGATCCCAATTCTTGGAGAAAAAACAAAAGGATGTGATTTGTCCAAGGGAGACTATCTTACTGAAGAAAAAAAAAAGAATGGATATTTCTCATCCCCTCTTTTTGGAATATTTGGTTTTTTTGTCTTTTTCAAAGTTTTAATGATATTGAAAAGGAATAAAATAATGCTACATTACAAAGGAGGAATGAGTTCCACGATAAATCAAATTGGTTCCAAGCGCATGGAACATAATGATGATCAGGGCAAGGAGACATGTGTAGGATAAGGACACTCAGGGAAAATTCCTTCATGGGTCAAGGTGTCAGATCGTAGAGGAAAAAAGTGTTGCAAGGCTTGCATATAAGGAATGCTTTAAAGTTTCAGTTGAGAGAAAAATGGAGTCGTAATTAGGCCAAATATGCAAGGTTGAGACCTGCAATGCGATTGAGCAGGACACAACAAGACCCCTTCCATGTAAATTTTTATGAGCCCAGAGAAAGTAAGATCAGTGGTTTTTCACGTTTAGAGAGTCTGAAAAACATCAAAACAGGACTCTAGGGAGTACCTTTTTTGCAATTTGTCTAGTCCGTTTGAAAATGGGTTAAACTTATACTGAAAAGACATCACTTCAAAACCATTTTAACGAGTGTGATTGAGACAAGATCACTCGATGATATTTTCAATTTTAAGGAGTCTAAAAAGATCTTAACTATGGACTCACAACCTTTTTCTAAGTTTAGTCTCCTTATCCCAAAAAAGTACAAAATATAAATAAGGATAAATCTCCTGATGAGACAAGTCTCTCGAGGCATACCTTTTTTCGCAATAATCTACTGGCTGAAAAAAGGGTTAAACTCATGCCAAGTGTTATCACTGAAATTTCGTCTGCACATGGCGACAAGAACTCCACATCATCAAAACAGCAATGAAGTCATTCATGGCATTGAATTAAGTTCACAGCATTCCAGAAGGGTAAAAAACTATACAAAGTAACCAAAAATTGAAGGGCGCTTTACAGCAGTAGGGTGCGCGCGCGTATGCGCGGGACAAAAACGTGTTACGCACGCATGCACGCCCGACGCGCGACTGTCCACACAAAAAGCCACGTATCTACTAATACGGTGCATTAATTGCTTAAGTCAGCCTCCCGACCGCCTGTGGACCGGCCCCCAAGACGATTTGACCCTCAGATCAGGGTCGGCTCTGCAAATACGGTGAATTTATGGCTTAAGCGAACCCTAAACAGGTCCGTGTTTACACCGGAAGCTAGTTACGTGACCACCTGGAAATGGCTATAAATAACCATGAAGACTCATTGTTTCAGCAAAGAATTCAAAGCAGAGTTACGCTGTCCAGATGCTTCTAAGCCTAGCCTTTGATAACCAGTTCATCAGCTGTGTAATCCCGAGTTCTCTCACCACCCATTTCTATTCTGTTCATTTTGTAAGGAAGGCATTCAATTGAGGATCCCCGAAGGGCCTTCCGCTGGAGGGAAGAGGAACCATTATCCCTTTCTTCAGCGTGTGCTATGGTTTTTGCTAATAGATCAAGCCTTGAAACCATTGATAACTCCCTTGTCTCACCTTTGAAATTTTTGTTTATTGTTGTAGTGTTATTTGCTTTTCAGCTGTTAGATAGATTTTATTCTGTTTGGTTTTCTATTTTCTGTTAACCCCTTTTTGCTCCACAACATCCTGTTCTGCCTTGCCGAGCCCAATAGGGCATGCTAGTGCTCCCATTTTTGCTCACGCGGCGACGATTCGAGCACGAACATACTGGCGACTCCACTGGGGAGTTAAGATATTAAATCCTCTTTCAATTGGGTTCAATTCACTTTCCTTTTGTCGTTTTTAACTTGCAGGGATTCAAACCGAATTTCGCTGACCTGTTACCCGGTCGATTCACAGCAGAATTGAGAGAACCGGTGTTTTTTCTCAAACGCGCGGGTTTTCCACCCCACAGATGCGTGTATGCGCTCTGACTCTTTGATACAGACCGCACGCACACGCGCACCTGTCCATGCTAACAGCCGCGTATTTGACTAAATTTTTTTCATTGTAAAGGTTCTGGATGTGGTTTTCCTTTCCATCAATGATGTATGTATGCTTTAAACACTGCACAACTTAGGCCCCTCAACTTATAAAGGGGATAGTCAAACATAGGCACTTAGGAGGGTTAAAATCATTTTTTCCTTATTTTCTTTCAGTCACGTGGATGGCTTGTTTTGATTCATAAATCTAAGTTGAACATCAAATTGTAAATCACATCTAAACTC
>JASDQU010303777.1:2312-13728 GCA_032191745.1 Picea mariana | reverse complement strand
TCGATCATGTTGTCGATGAATGTTTAGGATGCCTAGTATTTTTCGTTCATGGACGATTTTTCGGGATACAATAATATTCAAATCAAATCTAAGGACTAACATAAAATGAATTTTATTTGTCCTTGGGGTACCTTCACGTATCGAAAGATGCCTTTTGGCCTAAAGAATGTTGGAGGCACCTTTCAGTGGGCCATGTCGTTTGCTTTTCACGACTTGAAACACATAGTCGAAGCATACCTCAATGATCTAACATCACGTTCTCGCAAGAGATATGATCATCTCGTTCATCTACGACTAATCTTTGAGCAATGTTGCTACTATCGAATTCACTTGAATCGTAACAAGTGCAGTTTCTGCGTGATGTTGGGTCATATTTTAGGTTTCATTGTATCAACAACAGGGATCATGGTTGATCCTCTTAAGTTTGAGGTGATAGTTTAATTGCCTCACATGTGCACAATACCCATGTACGCGGGTTGTCTAGCATGCATCAAGTGTATGTACGCGGGGCAGTAGTGCAGCAGGGCACATACATTCTCTAAAAATATGTTTTTTAAATAGAGTTCCTCATCAATGATTTGGAAAATTATGCAAGTAGGAAGGCCAATGCTATGTATGCATGAGTAGGGCATTTTAGGGATATAACACTTCCTCCTTAAAAGAGGATGTATTTATAATTTCATTTAGAGGAATAGGAATGCATACCTTATTAAACTCATTTTTGATATTAAAAGAACTGGTATTTTGGGAAGGTACCTCTTTGGTTGGAAATTTGATGACAGGGTTAGTGGTCTTCTTTGGCTGCGTTTGTACCTTCTTGATTACTTTCTAAATTTGAGGTGGAGTGGAATTTGTTCTTGGTCTTAGATCATAATTATGATGTATCTCTGCTAAAACCATTTCAACAAATGTTTGATATTGCTCTGCCCATATGTTCTCGATTTCCCATTATGTCATATTTATGTGTTTCATAAAACCAATCATAGAATCTTGATGACCTTGTTGTGTTATATAAGGATAGGGATATTCTTCTCCTAACCAATTAATCTCAGGCATTCCACTCGATAACTCAAATTCTCCTTTAGGTAGTTCATCATCAAAATATTCAACTGTGTTATTACTATCCCTCAAAGGTGGTTGAGGAGACAATTCATCAACCTTCTTCTGTCTATTTAGTAACTAAGGATTGAACTGTCTTATAAAGGGTACCATAACTCTTCACTAAAAATTAGAGTTCACCTTATAGGGTCTTGTATTATGATATAAATTTCTCTGTGGATTATTAGGGGGAGCTGATGGATTGACCTTATTAGTAACTTCCAATTTAGCCATTTTGTTAGCTAATGACTCGACTATTTTAGCGATTTCATCTAATTTTTTATCTCATTTATTAGAATAAGATGCTTCAGCTGAGCTATCTTATGTCATCTTCTTATTTTCAGTACTTTTGAATTTATATTTATTTTTCCCTGTAGTAGCAAGGTTTGCTTCTAAATCTAGTGCATTAGTCTATGTAGCAACTAATGCTATATCCCTTTGTTCTCTTAGTAAGAATACAAAATTTGGATTAAAAGTGGAAGAATAAGTTACTTTACCAGCAACTGGAGTGGGCCTGATATATTCAAGAATATTTTATAAACTTTATTAAATTGTTTTGTAAAATAGGAAACAAATTCATCATTTTTTTTCTTTTTAAAGGTGCAAACTTAGTAAGGTAGTATTGAGGATCTCTTTTTTCACCCCATTGGTTAAGAAAGATTGTTTCTAATTCATCCCAACTAGTAATAACATTAGCTGGTAAGTTTTGAATCCATTGGTGTGCATCTTCTTCGAGGCTATGCACAAATAATCTAACATAAATGTCTTCCTCAGAAACTCCAAGATTGTTTGTGCAATCTTGAAAAGCAACTATATGGTCTTCAACGTTGATAGAATTTTGACCATTATATTCTAGTAATTATTTTAAATATTTATTTGGTAAATTATGTAGTTGTTGAGGAATAACTAAGGGTTGATAGCAGGAATTAACCCATTGTTGGACTCGAGGAGGCATATTGTTCTTTGTGAGAGGTTCATGCTTCTTTTCATTTTTAGGAGACTTCCTAAGAGAGACAAGACTAATAATTATAGAAACCTTTCCAATTGGATTCCAAGTAAAACAAATGTTTGAAATATCAACTAAAGGAATATTATTCAATAAAAGGGATCCAAACTACCTCCTAGGTGGTGTTTTTTATTCAAATTGATTTTCAATATATTCACCTTCTGAGATAACAATGTCTTCAACTTTAGGAAAACCTAATGATAAATATCCTACTTTCCATTTTTTGTTAGCCTAGGAAACTAATTTCTTAGGATCTGAAAAAACAATAGTATGTGGTTTTCTTTGATGAGAACGAGTATTTTTAGAGCTGTTTTCCAGGTTTACTCGATAATGAGTGAAAAAATTATAATTTTCTTTGATTTAACAAGCACAAATTATTTTCTCCATTCACTCATGAAGAAAAGTACATGTCTTTTTCCAGAAAGAAATAAAGACCAATAGAATTCCTTGAAATTGATTGATTCAAATCACTAAAGATTAGAGAAAATAAAATAAAATACTCATTGGAGTCACCATTCTCAATCTCGTTTAATTTCCAGATTAGGTTGCACCAAGGCATGTTGTTGAGCAAGGACACACCAGGAACATTATAATTCTCCTCGACTTCTTGCAGTTTGTAATGTTAACTTATACAACTGATTTAAAACACTTCTCTGATCATCCAGACCAAATAGGATATGAGGTTGTACCAGGTTAGGTAATTTCATGAATATTACTTAACATTAATTCAAGAATCAAATAAGAAATTCCAAGATAGTCTAAATCTATATCCCCGTCAGTGATGCTAGTTCAGATGGTGTTCCTCAGGTTGTTCCTATAAGAGAATAATGCCAAGGCACCCTATGAGGTTTAGGAAAAACCTCTCCCGCTTTAGGATTCCTAAGGATAAACCGGAAGCCAGAGGGGGTATCCCTTTAAGTCAAAAGTAAGGAAAGTAGGAAAGCATCCAATGATTATCAAAGTCGTTCCAAATATCTTAATAGCACAAACTAATGATTTTAAATCAAGGCAAATTTATCCAATTCCTATCAGACAATATCTAAAGAAAACTATATCCTAGCTTAGAACATATTGGATATGAAATAAACTAAAACAAGATAACTTTAAATTAATTAAGAAACATGTTCTCAAAAGCAAATCAATCACATCAAATAAATTAAGAAGTTTAAACTAGAGCCATTACAGTTTAATCTCATGAAAAACATTTGCATCCATACATAGTAATAAATACTCAATGTATTCAGGTTAACAAATATCATTCACTGAAATATTAAAAGTTAGATAATAATCATAATAACCATGTATGTTAAACTGAAAACATATATCCACTAGATAATGAAATTATTTCAAGGAGAGCTCATGTCAAACCAATGAAATGAATTCATGTTGTAATCAATATATTGACATATAATAAAAATTAAAACATATAGACAAAAGAAAATATTGTTACGAGGAAAATCTCTCTATGGCATGGGTAAACCACAATAGACAGAATGACATGCAAAAATCAAATCTAATCCCAAGTATGCTATAGAAATTAAATTCTAACAAGACAAGGTCAAGATCCTACCTTGTCTGGACGTTCGATGAAGACCATCGTTGAGCACGCAACTCAAAGCTTTATACCTGCAACTTGTCCTCAAAAACCAAGATACACAATCATATGGTGATAATATATAATGTTAGCATATAGATTAGAATAATCCATGAACATACATGAAAAATATGCCCATGGAATAATAATTCAAATATTTGCAAGATATCAATTGGACGAGAAAAGAGTATTTCTATTAAAATAATCAACATAAGTATGTAGGTGACAAACTACTATAACGACACATATCGGAATAGAGAAACCAAGTCCCTCCAGCTGGGCCTCCACCACTTCAATCCTACACCAAAGGCAAGCTCATATAAAGGAGATAATGAAGTTCTCCATCACAAATAAGGAAGATCTTGGGGTCTGACCAATGAGTTCAGACTTTCAAGGATAAAGGTATGCAGACTGAATGTGAAGTGAAATTTCTCCAAAGTATCTTTTCTCTCAAAAGTTGAATTATTTCCTCCAAGGCTTGGATAGGGCTCAATTTATAGCCTTCAAATGGAACTAAAGAGTTGATTTGGAGAGTTTCCAGTATATGGAAGGTCAAGGATCATGGATCTCATGACGTGACATGGAAGCCTGACATAATTTTTAATTTTGAGCACCAAACCTGATGTACACAGGTTGTGTTGGTTGTGGAGCCTGGTTATCTTCATAATTCAGAGGTCTTTGTTTTCAGCCATGTTTATACCCCATGAAGACTTTACACCCCAAGAAAATGTACACTCATCCACGCGGGGGAGTGAAGGGGGGGGTTACCCCACATGCAGGGTCCGGGGGCAAGTGGGCCCCTGAAGGAAAAGTTTCCTTGTAAATGTATATTGTAATTTTATTGTAAATCTGGACGGTTCATTATAAGGTCGCAAATCTAATAGTAGAAGTTATGTTAGGGTTTTTTTCCCTCGAAGGCAACCCTCTTTTATGAGGGAAATGTATTGTGGCTATGGATTATAGCGAATATTATATTATGAGAGAGGAAACCATGAGAGAAAGAAGAGGAAGTTACAACGGGTTTGTTGTAGGTTGTATCCCTTCATTTGCTGGATAATAATAAAGGAAGGACCTAGCAATTTCTCTAGTGGACGTAGCCCACACTGGGTGAACCACATATATCTGTGTCTCCATTGTATTGTGTATCTTTTGTGTTTTATTTCCGCATTTGTTTTATTTTATTGCTCTGTGATACTGTTTTTCTAACAGGATGTAGTGGAGTAACCTGCGTATACCCTTGTTGTTTAACTGGTAGGATGTGTATATGTGTAAATATGTTGTTTTTTGGCTCTGTAAGGTAAAAAAGGGGACTTCAAGTCTGCATAGGGAAATGGAAAGGCCATCCAAGAAAGTTTCATGGGGTGAGGAAATTTTTTCTATGACATATTCCCCCTAATGTGTGAGGTCAGAGGACTATCTGTGATGGCCAAGAAACATTATAATTCCTAGAAGTGGAGTGATGGAGACTCAACTGGAAGTTCTAGTTAGTCATGAGAATATTACAATCCATAATGACTTTGTACACATGGATCCCCATCTGAATTACACTGCAGATCCATGTGGAAATATACCAAATAGTTGTTCATGGCCATGAATAGAGAATACAAAGTAGACACATGCCATAGGTTGTCATAGTCACGAACAAGGCCTAGTGGAATCCAGTCTAAAAATCAATCTGAAGATATCTATATACAATGGAGTACAATTTGATCTCTCATGATCATTGGAGTCATATAGGTACTGGTCCAATGAAAGACAACAACAAAATGAGACTTCGTGCAATTCTACATCATGTGAATAGAGGAGTTGATTTCAAACACAATAAGACTTTGTTTGATTACCAGCATTAAGGTATAGCGTTAAAAAACACAAGATAACCTATCGATAATGAAAGTAGGTATCAAGGCACCAAGTACATTCTTACAAGTGTGAATAAGGGCGTTGAGGTTGAACACTTGAAAAATCCATCGATCGGGAGACATTGATGTATTCCCAACTGTCGATGGAGGGAGAACCTGTCACTAATGACTGCAAGCACCTAGCTACTCATAGGACTCTAGGTCTCGTTTCTAGAATATATGAGCTAAATTCGATGGAAGGAGACCTTATGAAAGGAGAGCATTAGGGAATATCTCATCAGTCAGCATGAGGTACAAAGCAATAGCTTGATGATTAGGAKGAGCTCGAATGAATAGGATGTTCACAAACCAATGACCCTGTGCATCTTTCGCATGCACCAAATACAAGTAGTGCATGAAAAAGACCCTATGAATAGAAACCAATAAGGAATACTGACAAAAAAGGAGAGGAAACCACCAATAAGGCTAATGGAATCCAAGACATTGCACAAATCCCAATGTGTGAATAGATTTCTTGCCTTCGAACACAAGGGAAACCCCCCAGTCAGTAACCAATGAGGAGATGTCAATTGTTGGGTTCAAGGTTACCTACCCATAATGAAAGTAGGACCAGGGTGCATGGTAGGACTACAACTTCATGTGACTCTGAGACACACTGAGGGTATGACCGACATGAAAAATCAAGAGTTTTGAGAAATGGTCGACACATGCTTATATAATTCCTTTGAACAAGAGTGTGAGACATATGAATAAATCAAGTAGCATAGACTTGATGATGAAACTTTGTAATGTAGGAGACATCAACAAACTCTCCATAGGGACTGGAAGAATAACCAGTCGAAGGAGTAAACTCTAAGTAGTGAGATCAACTTCCTAAGGTCATGCTAAACCTAAACTTTGGATGAAAGTGGACTCAAAAGTTTGTGCTATGTTCAAAGGTGACACTACTGTTGCAGATATGAGATAATATTCATCCTTTCAGGATTTATGTCATCACGGAGCTTCAACTCGCCAACTCACACAAAATCTGGCATCTAGTTCATACATAACTAGTAACATGCGTACCATACTATTTCACTGGAGTATAAATATCTCAACGTTCCATACTATTTCACTGGAGTGGCTATTTGTACCATACTATTTCACTGGAGTATCAATATATCAGCGTACCAGACTATTTCACTGGAGTAGCTATGCTTACCGTAATATTTCACTGGAGTAGCAATATCTCAACGTACCAGACTATTTCACTGGAGTAACTATGCGTACCAGAATATTTCATTGGAGTAGCAATATCTCAACGTACTAGACTATTTCACTGGAGTAGCTATGCATACTAGACTATTTCACAGGAGAATCTATGCATACCATACTATTTCAATGGAGTAGCAATATCTCAGCGTACCAGACTATTTCACTCAAGTAACTATGCATACCAGACTATTTCACTGGAGTATAAGATGTCAAACACACTAGGTTGGCCCTCTAGTTGTCTCAGAAGCATGCCCTCCCCAAAGGATCTACATGAAGCCTCCAACCACACAAACTGGTTGGGCCTCCATAGCTAGGAAAACACACTCTCCCCGAAGGATATGGGTACACATCATCCTGACTGGTGCCGTAGTTAATTCCCAAGCATGAAAACCTGTTGTCCACACTATACCATGTTTCTATCTGGAGTTGCATATGTGACTTATTATAAGTTTTAAACCTGTGAAGTAAAGCAGTGCATATAGATTCTTAAGAAAAACAAAAATTAATCAATGTCTCATACACATAGTACACAAATATTTACACCGGAAACCCTTGACCGGGAGAAAACCAACCTTGCTTGGTGTCGCACCTTGCAACTCTTTATTATATTAATTTCACCATTCACCATACAATATATACAATGTTTTAGGTATTCCGTAGCTACCAAAACCCTAATCCCTTAATCAAAGATTAATTTAGAAAACCGTTAATCGTCAGACGCAGTTGTCGAATCTGATGCACCCACACACACACATGCAAATAATATAACACATACCCAACATTCTCCCACTTGTTGTTTTCTTTGCATCCACGATTCCATAGGATTATATAGTCAACAATCCAAGGCAGCAATTCCCATTGTTACTCTACACCAGGAGAATTTTTCTGTGCTCACAGACTTTGTCAATGAATCTGCAACATTCTTCAAAGTGTAAACCTTTTCCAACAACACCTTCTTTTCTTCAACCATGTCTCTCACAAAGTGATACTGAACATCAATATGCTTTGTCTTTGAATGATAAGTTGGTTTCTTTTCCAGGAAGATTGCACTCTGACTGTCACAATGTAATCTCATTGCGTGTTGTACCAACCCAATACCTAAACACAATCTATGTAACCATACTTCTTCCTTGCTTGCATGAATGGCTGCCATGTATTCAGCTTCTGTAGTTGAGAGTGCCACTACAACCTGACTTTTTTTCATCCAACTTATTGCTCCTCCAAATAGGTTAAACACATACCCACTTGTAGATCTTCTGCGATCCATATCTCTAGCCCAGACTGCATCAACAAAGCCATGTATGTCCACCACTCTGTCCAATCTTGGTCTTCCTTGGTAGCACAATCCATAATTGGTAGTGCCATGCAAATACCAGAATACCCTCTTTACTGTTGTCCAATTCTCCTTCCCTGGTTTTGACATATACCTACTCAAAACTCCCATTGCATGTGCAATGTCCAGTCTAGTACAGACCATTGCATACATCAAACTTCCAATTGCACTGGCATACGGAACATGGGGCATGTCCTCTTCTTCTTCATGTGTCTTGGGACACTGATCTGCAGATAACTTTACACCTATAGAAATAGGAACCTTGACTGGTTTACCTCCATACATATAAAACCTCTGCAATATTGTCTCAACATATTTTCTTTGATTCAACCAGAGTTTTGTGTTTGCACGATCTCTTTTAATCTCCATTCCCAAAATGAAGTTAGCAGCACTGATATCCTTCATGTCAAATTTGGAGGACAATTGTGATTTCACCTCCTTGATAACATCCATGTTATTTCCTACCAACAACATGTCATCAACATACAACACTACATAAATGAAGTGATTACCAACCTGCTTGGAATATACACAATGATCAACCCTTCTTTTCACAAATCCCAATCCAAGGATGTATGTGTCAAACTTTTGGTACCACATCCTAGGTGATTTCTTCAGACCATATAGTGACTTCTTTAGCTTACAAACCAGATCTTTCTTTCCCTTCACTACAAAGCCTTCTAGCTGCTTCATGTAGATTTCTTCTTCCAGATCCCCATGTAGGAATGTTGTCTTCACATCCAGCTGTTCCACTTCAATATCAAAAGCAACAACAATAGATAAAATAAATCTAATAGAAGTTAACTTAGCAACAGAAGAAAAAATCTCACCAAATTCAATTCCATCTACCTGGGAATAACCTTTTGCTACTAACCAAGCTTTGTATTTCTCCCCTTTTCCTTCTACATTAAACTTCTTCTTAAACAACCATTTGCTACCAACAAATTTTCTTCCAGCTAGCAAATCAACTATATCCCATGCCTCATTATTATCCAAGGCATCCATTTCTTCAACCATGGCCTTCTTCCAGAGTTTACTATCCTCTGAATTCATTGCTTCCCTGACAGTTCTAGGATCATCATCATTAATAGATAAAGCAAAATTGGAACGGAAATCGGGTGGAATATACCTTTCTGGTTGCCTTATTTCTCTCACTGATCTCCTCAATACTAGGGTATGGGATTCTTCTTCTTTTGCTTCATCTTCTTCAGATGATTCGGATTTTGCATCATCCAACTCAAACTCTATTTTCTTAGGTTCTTCTGTCCTTGGTAGGAATTCTTGTTTGGAAACATCTTTTATCTCTCTGAAAACAACAGCTCGACTGTAAACGGTCTTCTTAGTTTCTGGGTTCCAAAGCTTATAACCTTTCACACCATCTTTATAACCAATAAAGATACACTTTTCAAATTTTTTTATCCATCTTACTCCTATTTTCCTTTGGAACATGTACATAAGCATCACAACCAAACACTCTAATATGGTCAAGAGAGGGTTTCTTTCCAGTCCATACCTCGTGTTGAATTTTATCATCCAGAGCTGATGAGGGTGATCGATTGACCAAGTAACATGTTGTACCCATTGCCTCTGCCCATAATTATTGTCCTAACTCGGCACCGCTGAGCATGCTCCTTTCTTTTTCCATGAGTGTCATGTTCATCCTTTCTACAACTCCATTCTATTGAGGTGTGTATGGAGTAGTCTTCTGCCTTGCTATACCACACTTCTTACATAATTATTCGAATTCATTTCCATAGAAATATCCACACTACTACATATGACCAAATTTGCCACGGTTTTTCGTTGCTATTGCCACACATATTCGTCGCACTTTCCACGAAAGCAAAGACTATTTTTCGTGAAAAAAAATTCGTCGCTATATCCACGAACCAGGTATTTGTGGAAACAATGACGACATAAGCCCGCAACGCATTATCATCCTCAATATAGGTTTACCTTAAAAAGCGTGGAAATAGCGAAGAAACATCGTTGCAATAGGAACGAAAAATCTTTCCAAAGTAAAAAACTCACCAACAGATTACGACACAGACGCCATATGTGCGACGAAAAAGTGTGGCAATAGCGATGAAAAATCTTAGCAGAGAAAAAACTCACGATGATCTTACGCCGTAGATGCTATATATGCAACGGAAAAAGGTGGAAAAGTGCGACGAAATTTCGTGGCAATAGCGACGAAAATCCTTGTGAGAGTAAAACCTAATCATTAGCTTGCGACGAACTTTCGTCGATATTGCCACGCCTCCTGTAGGTTTTAAAATCAAAATCCACATGAGAAGCTAGATGTTGGGATTCATGAGATATTCTAAAACAATAGGTATAATATCCACCATTTATTATTGCCTATTGATATATATTTAGGAATAATATGTCCATACCTTGATTTTTTCCTTGTAATTCAACAATTTTTGCATATTTCCAATGGAATTGGACTGAATATTTGTCTGACCAAATGCACTAGAAAATTTTGACCAACAAAAATGATGGTGTCGGGGAATTCTCTGACTACTCCCTATTAGTTCATATCTTCCTTGGTCAATTACCAACAACTATGTTGCACAAAACCCATTTGAGAAAGAGCATGCCAAGAACCCTTATCCCCCAAATAAAGACAATCATTTTTAGAAAGCATAGAATTGTTTGATTATAGGGTGATTAACTTATTTTTTTCTCTTCTTGTGGCACTCCATATTTGATGCCTTCTTCCTCCTAATGATATCCATTATACTTTGGGGTTGGAGGATTATGATCTTTATATGAACCCTTCTCTATCTCCATCTTCAATATTTTTGTTGTGTCTTCCTTTTACGTTTTCCCTTCTTCACCCTGGCCTCCCCAACCGATTATCCCAATACTGTCTAGTAAGCCTTCTCTAATATCCACTTCTAGCTAAAATAATGGAGACACATACCCTAGAGTATGTTGGATTATCGATAGGGTCTACCAGCAACACATATATATTATTTCGACCTTCCTGAAAGAAATAATATACCTTTTAATAATTATTAGGAAACCACACACCTATAATGAAAATCGCTCTTCCCCCCTTAATTATAATAACGGATCTTCATTTTTATATTTTCATCTTCAATCCACTTGATCTATCTCCCTATGGATGTATTATCACCATTCACCGCAGTTTCAACCCAAATCGACTGATCATGGCTAGCCCTTAGTATTTTGTAATTTGCTTGAGGAACAAATATTCGTCGACCACCATCCTTACCACCTCCCTTCTCTTATTCACACTTCAA
>JASDQU010303775.1:0-10785 GCA_032191745.1 Picea mariana | reverse complement strand
AAACACAAATCATTTGGATCCAGAACTTGCCAAAGTTCATAGAAATTATCATACAAAAAGTTGTAGAAAACGAAAAAACTCGCATTGTAGATACAACTTCCCCGTGCCGCCAATGAGAGAAAAAAGAATCATAGATCTACTTAGTTTATAGGACAATGTTGTCGTTTAGAAATCTAAATCCTTGTTCGCTTTTCTAGAACAAGGAGAGTTTGACGAGTTGATGAGCTTCGATGACTTCTTGACAGAGCTAAATGCATAAAAGAGAGAATAAAACAACCATAAGCATAAAACAACCTCAGAACAAATGCGTAACAGAGAGAATAAAACAACCATAAGCATACCATTCACCATGTATAAATAGAAAACATCAGAACACCATGAAATCTGATTCAAAGCTTTAGATATTAATTCAAAGCTCCTATACATGGGTTCTTCCTTTCAACTCTCTGCTACAACTCTCTTCTTTAATTCCTTGCTAATGATACAAAAACTACTATGATACAAAGGCGAGGGTGTCTATATCTGTTTTCCATCCTACTCTTTTAAACTGTCTAATCTATTAGATCAAACCTACCTACTTTCATTTACTGGGATTAAATGCCTTTTACATTGACAGATGAGAGAAAATCGCTCACGATCTGTTTACAACAACCAGATATAAATGCAAGTACACTTCTAGCTACTACATTAATATCCGCTCCTTAATCTTTCAAAAATATTTCCAAATGTGCAAAACGTGTGTTGCGCTTTCCCCAGCTGTCTTCCACCTTCATGCTCGCTTGGATGGCTGCTTACGATGCTCCCGCATCATACTCCCTCACTTGAAAATTTTCATGAACTCCTGTTCATGAGCTCCTGCATGGTCTGTCCATGCTTATGAATTTTTGCTTCATCTTTCCAACTGGAATCTTCAACTGGATGTCCTTTCCACTTGACCAAGTATTCAAAATACTCTTTTTTACTGGTCTTCCTGTTGACTCTCTTGTCAATTATACTTTCCATCTGTGGCTTTTTATCTACATGCATTTGTTTTGTCCATTGAACTTCTTTCTGTTCCTCCTCTGCTACTGCTTCTTCAGCGCTGTAAGGGTACAAATCCGTAACATTGAATATAGGTGAAATTCCGATCCCATCGGGTAATTCAATCTCATATGCGTTTGCCCTAAATTTCTTCATGACCTTGCATGGTCTAATCTTTTTCATCTTCAGTTTGTTATATGTTCCTCTTGGGAACCTCTCCTTCCTTAGATGTGCAAGAATCAGATCACCAACTTCAAATTGAAGTTCTCGCCTGTGTTGATCTGCTCTGCGCTTGTATTCTTGATTTGAATTCTGTAATCGTTCCTTATTTCGGCTGTGAAGCTCCTTCATTGCTTCTACAAAATTCTTTGCACTAGCACTCCTGAATTCATTTTGTTTTGAATCTTTCAATTCAGAAACTCCCCTTGGATGCATTCCATATAAAATCTGGAATGGACTCTGCCCTGTGCTTCTGTTAAGTGAATCATTGTAAGCAAATTTCACCTATGGCAGAATGTGATCCCACTGACTGTGGTGTTCAGTCACTAAGCTCCTCAACAAATCTCCCAAGCTTCTGTTCACGACTTCTGTCTGCCCATACGTCTAAGGATGATATGCTGAGATAAAAGACAAACTTGTCCCCAACTTCTTCCACAAATTCCTCCAGAAATGTCCCATGAACTTGGTATCTCGATCAGAAACAATACTCCTTGGCAAGCCATGAAGTCTGATGACTTCCTTGAAAAACAGGTTCGCAATATGAGTTGTGTCACTGGTTTTTTGGCATGGTATGAAATGTGCCATCTTTGAAAATCTGTCGACAAACCACAAAGATCGAATCATAGCCTCTTCGCATTCTTGGCAGTCCCAATATGAAATCCATGCTCACTGCGTCCCACGGCCTCTTTGGTATGGGTAATGGCTGGTATAACCCTATATTCTATCTTTTCCCTTTCGTGTGCTGACAAATTCTGCATCTGTCCACAAATTTCTTAACATCTGTCCTCATCCTTGGCCCAAAATATGAGCCATTCAACTTTGAGAACGTCTTATCATGACCGAAGTGTCTGACCAATCCACCACTGTGTTTTTCCTTCAACAAATTCTCCCTCATGGAGCATTTTGGAATACATAGTTGATTGCCCTTGAATAATAATCCATCCTGGATCATATATTTGGTCCACTGGCTTCTGTCCCTGAGAATTGGATTCTCAGAYGCTTCATACGCTTCCTTAAAATCTGGGTCATCCCTGTACATTTCTTTGAGGTTATAAAAACCCAAAGTTTTGACTCTGAATTCCTACATAAGCAAACATTTTCTGCTCAAAGCATCAACAACTTTGTTACTAGTTCCAAAAATATGCTTAATCACAAAGGTAAAATTCTGCATGAATTCAACCCATTTAACATGTTTTTGGTTCAACTTCTCCTGTTGAGTTACGAATTCTAAAGCATGATTATCACTATACAAAACAAACTCTTTAGGAACCAAATAATGTCTCCATTTCTTCAGTGCTTGTATGACTGCATAAAATTCTTTGTCATATGTTGAGTACTTGATCTTCACTTCATTCAGTTTTTCACTGAAGTATGCGATCGAACTGTCATCTTGGCTCAAGACCACTCCAATTGCAAATCCACTCGTGTCACACTTGACCTGGAATGTCTTGCTAAAGTCTAGCAAAACCAGAATTGGTTGTTCAATGATCTTCTTCTTCAGCAGGTTGAAACTCTTCTCTGCTTCCTCCGCCCAGTGAAAAGATTTTTGTCTTTTCTTCACCGTATCCATCATTGGTGCGCTAATCCCACTAAAATTTCGGATGAATTTCCTATAGAAACTAGCCAAACCATGGAAGATTAGAACTTCAAACACACTCTTCGGCGATGGCCAATTCTTAATCGCATTTACCTTTTCCGGAGCCATTTTCATCTCATTTGCAGAGATAAAAAAACCCAAATAAATGAGTTTTGTCCTCATAAATGACGATTTCTTCATATTTATCAGCAATTTCTCTTGCTCTAATCTTCTCATCACTGCAGCTAAATGCTTTAAATGCTCTGCTTCCATTTTACTGAAAATTAATATATCGTCAAGATATACAATGACAAATTTCCCTATAAAATCCTTCAGGACTTCATTCATCAGCCTCATGAAAGTACTGGGTGCATTATTTAAGCCAGATGGCATGACAAGCCATTCATACAACCCCTCATTCGTCTGGAATGTTGTCTTCCATTCATCACCTTCTCTCATTTGAATTTGATGATCCCCGCTTTTCAAATCAATTTTTGAAAAAAATCTTGTTCCACTCAAGCAATCCATCAAGTCGTCCATCCTTGGCAATGGAAACTTGTATCTTATGGTAATCTTATTGATCGCCCTTGAGTCTGTACACATCCTCCAGCCTCCATCTTTCTTTGGTCTGAGCACTGTCGGAACAACACATGGACTCAAGCTTTCTCTAATCAATCCCTTGTCCATTAAGTCCTGGACCTACCTCTTAACTTCTTCATTCTCCTGCGGCGTCAACCTGTACGCGACTTTGTTTGGTAAACTGGCTCCAGGTATAAGATCAATGTGATGGCTTATACTTTTGATTGGTGGCAACGAACAAGGTAGTTCATCCACTACTATATCAACAAACTCTCCCAACAATTCCTGGATTTCTTCTGGTAGATCATCTATTCTCGTATTGGTCAAAACAATTTTGGGCTTCCTGACCACAATAAATTGTGTGTCTTCCTTATTCTTAACCTCTTTAAGAATTTCCTTCCCACTCATGAGAAGTACAGTGTTGCTCATCTCTGTTTTCACCTCTTGGTTTTTAATCGGCAACAACATGTGCATCCTACCATTCTTCTCCAGGGTGTATGTGTTCTTTCTCCCATCATGAATCACATTCCTATCATATTGCCATGGTCTACCCATCAATAGATGACAAACATCCATGGGAATGACATCACATAATATTTAATCCTTATATCCTCCTATTTTAAATTCAACTAAACACTGTTTAGTGACATTTACCTGATGTCCTTTTTGTAGCCATGAAACTCTGTATGGGCTTGGGTGTACGATAGTCTCCAGCTCCATATTTTCTACCATCTCTGTAGATACGAGATTGTCTGTGCTACCACTATCCACTATGACTTTACATACCCTGTCTTTGGTTTTGCAAGTAGTCTGAAACAGACTGTTTCTTTGGGTTGGGTTCTCTGCCTCCTTCTCTGGTGTTAAGAGAACTTTCCTAATCATCAAGGATCTTCCGCCCTCAGCATCTTCTGCCTCAACATTTCGTCCTTGTGTTTCGATAATGTGAGTTTCACCACCTTCTTTCTTCCTATCTGGACACTCATAGGATTTATGTTCGATTTTTCCACAGACAAAGAATTTCACTTCACCGCCTTTGCCTCTTCCTCTTCCTCTAGCTTGAGGAAAATTATTTCTATTAGCATACTTCCCTCTCTGTGAGCTTCCTCCTCTCTCATGTTGAGTTTGAGGTTTCTTTCCCTCTTCTTTAGATTTCTGAGTTCTATCTTGGGCAATTGTTTTGCCTCTGGCTTGACTTCTACCTCGGCTTCTTTGACCTTGTTTCCGGCTCAACTTCTCTTTAGCTTTCAGAGCCATATGATAAGCATCTTACATAGTACAAAGGATCATCATGCTCATCTCATCCTGAATGTCATATCGCAGACCATTCATGTACCTGGCAACTTTTTCATCATCGCTTTCCTGATGACCTGCTCTAATGTTTATCTTGTAGAATTCTTCAGTGTATTCTTTCAATGACATCATCTTCTGTCTCAAATTTTGCATCTTCCAAAATAGAGTGATTTGATAATCCTTGGGTATGAATTTGGCTTTCATCTTTGCAACCATTCTATCCCAGCTTTTGATTTTCTGCTTTCCCTTGCAGCGTCTGTCAGCCTGCAGTTCATCCCACCATAGTGCTGCATGCCCTTCAAGTCTAGTAATGACATGTTTGACTTTCTTGTCTTCCTCAACATATTCATAGTCGAAGTATTTATCTAGAGCTCTAATCCAATCTAGAAGCTCTTCAACATCCAGGTTTCTCTCATACACTGGAATGTCCATTTTTGCTCTGGCACCTATCCTTGCAACAACCCTGAATAGGCGTGCATCCACATCATCTTCGACTACAAGTTCTTCTCCTTTGTTTCCAGCTTCATTTTCACCTTTAGCCTCGTTGATATCCCCAACATCAACTGTGCGCCTCTGTGCTATCTCCATTGCATCAAGCCTGGCACGTAACTCGCGCATTTCCCTTTCCACTGCTGGATTGGGCATTGGTCTGTCTCTTCTTCTCGGCGGCATGGATGTAAAATGTTCCTCTTTTATCTGCTACAGAAAACAAAGATTTTTTTCTGTGCTCTGATACCACTTTGGTGCAGACCCCCGACCCTCGAGTCGAGATCCGCTCAGGATCATTCTAAATCTGCCCTTCTGAGTCTGATCGACTCTTTGATTTTCCCCACAGGGAATCCCTCTCACACACGACAGTGTATCCACAAGTCCTTATGAGTATGCCTCGTGTGATCAAACACAAAACATCACTCAAATCTTCTGACCTCAATAAGATGATCGTGCTCTTTTCCAATCTGAGACTGCGAATTTCGTGATTTCACAATTCCTGTTGTAGAGTCTCCGCTCTTCAACCCACTGAAAACTAAAATGTCGAAATACCAAAATCTTCGGTCGTGTCCTCCTCCACAGCTGTATCGAGTTTCGCGACTTTGGGAGTTCCGAAACAAAGAACCCCGACCTCTTGTCTATGAAAATACCGAAATGCCGAATCTCGATGCATTCAACAAAGGCTGGCTTCCAATGAGACTTTTCGCCGATTCAGAGTTTCCAACTTCATGACTTTGCGAATCTGGATGCAAGGCTCTCGGTTCTCCAACCTTCAAAACCCCAAAATGGTCAATGGGTATTGACACTACCTGGCAACGAGTATGTGGCACCTATCTTCTCAACTGGCCTCGGTCTCTGACGTAGATTCCTGCCACCTGTCACTCTTTCCAGCTTTCAAAACTTGAACAAGCCTTAGACTACCATTCCCCTACCACTTCGAAACCCTGAATTCCAAAATGACGCCTTCTATGGAATCTATGGCTGATAGCCTCCCTTTAGATCCAACGGCCCACGTTAGTTCGGGCTTTCAGGTACCGGGAGTTCGAAACTCTCGACCCCAAAACACTTGTCACCACAATCCCTGAGTTCCCAAGCCCTGAAACATCGAAATTCCGAACGCCACTTCACAATATTTTGCGTTTTGCAACTCCGGGGTTTTTCAATGTAAAGGCCCCTGGCTCCTTGTCATCAGGATTTCTGGTATTTTGAATCCGGAATTACCGAAATCCCGGAATTCTTCACTTAACAATTCATTTCGCGATTCGAGAGTTAAAGTGACCAAGGATTTTGGCTTACACTCCGAACTTACAAACTCCGAATCCCTGAAATGAGCTGACGGCTCAAAACAGATCACGATCAACGGTCCATGTTGACTCCTGATACCAAAGTGATGGATTCGTCCTCCCCTATCTACCTTGCAACTTCTCTGGATCCTACGGTCCTCACGAGTTCTCCACAGAGAATTTCAACAGCTCGTTCCTTCCTTGAATACTTCCGTGAAATGAACTAGTGTTCCTTGTCTGAATTTGGCTTCTGCAAAGCGACTTCGCTCCATCTCCCTTTTAACACTTCAAAGGCACTAACCCTTTGAGATTTCACTTGCAAACTTGAGTCTTAAAAGGAATCCTGCACGCATTCCTTGCGACGATCTTTCAAATACTTCTAAGTATTTGATTCTTCATCTCTGTGCACCTTCTGCAACAGTAGTCCCTTACCTTTCAACCTTAGTTGATGAGTTTAAGGCCTCGACTAGCCTGCACACACCTTGCACGGATTTTGTGCTTCACCTACACTTCTACTGGAATGAGAACAACAGTATCTCTCCTGATCTTTCTAAGATAAAACTCAGAACCCTTGTCAACGCACACCTTGCAGACGTTTCACTACACTCCTTGCAGGAACTTTTCTCACTCAGGAAGAGAAACAATTGAAACTCATTCTCTCTCTCTCTCTCAGACTTCAAACATTCAACATGAAATCATGCATACACATCATAACCTCATAACAAATGCATAACAGAGAGAATAAAACAACCATAAGCATACCATTCACCCTGTATAAATAGAAAACATCATAACACCATGAAATCTGATTCAAAGCTTTAGATATTAATTCAAATCTTCTGTACATGGGTTCTTCCTTTCAACTCTCTGCTACAACTCTCTTCTTCTATTCCTTGCTAATGATACAAAAACTACTATGATACAAAGGCGAGGGTGTCTATATCCGTTTTCCCTCCTACTCTTCTAAACTGTCTAATTTATTAATTCAAACCTACCTACTTTCATTTACTGGGATTAAATGCCTTTTACATTGACAGATGAGAGAAAATCGCTCACGATATGTTTACAACAGCCAGATATAAATGCAAGTACACTTCTAGCTACTACATTAATATCTAATCCTTAATCTTTCAAAAATATTTCAAAATATGAAAAATGTGTGTTGCGCTTTCCCCAACTGTCTTCCGCCTTCATGCTCGCTTGGCTGGCTGCTTATGATGCTCCTGCATCATGAGTACAACCAAGCCATACAATGTATGCTTAAACAACCAACAGTTTTCCTTAAACGGAAACTTTCCCATATCTGGAACAACAATTTCTCCAAGGACATGCCAGTTATGTGGAATGCAAATATAGATGCGCAGTATATCCTCAATGCATATGTTGCAACATCGTACTATACCTCGTATATAACAAAGGTTGACAAATATATGACAATTCCATTAAGAAGAATATGAAAAGGACATGAAAGAAGTCATATTGATGCCATACAAATGATACGTACGCTTGGCAATACATTTCTTAATCTTCAACAAATGTCTGCTCAACAAGTAGCCCACATTGCACTTTCCCTGCCCCTCTATTGTAGTTCAAGAAATGTCGGGTATCATAAACAAAAATATACATATCTCTCATATATCTTAGATAAGATATTCCAACCAAATCTCCATGATCTTCTCCTTAGATAAGATATTCCAACCAAATCTCCATGATCTTAATAAAAACAAACAAATAAAAATAATAATTGTTTTTGTTTCATTTTAGTTATAAAACAAAAGCACTAAAAACAAACAAACAAATTTAAAAATTGAAAAAAAATAACAAAAACAAACACTATATATATATATATATATATAAACAAAACAAAACAAAAACAAACAAAAATTGCAAATGGACACTTTAAAACATTCTCGAAAATAGTAATAAATACATGTTTTTACATTTAACGTTTCTTTGTTTTTCTTAAATCACTTTGGCGGAAGCAATGACGGAACTAAAAAGTGTAGACAACAGGTATAACTACATTTATTTTCTACTTTGAATTTGTTCGCATTTGTACTTAATCTTGCACTTCACATCTTACGTTTCTCTCATAAGTTTGATTGCAGGATTAGTATTTAGATTGATTGCAGGAACAAGATGCTCGTAATTCATGCCGAAGTGATTTTCAAGAATCACAAAATTCTTCAAAGAAAACATGTGATAGACATCTTGAAGGAGTTGTTACACAGAAACAGTTTGTTGTTACACAGAAATATTTTTGCTGTTACACAACAACCATGCCGATACACTATTACTTCTGCATTTTGCCAAATTTCATGTTGTGACACTATCACATTTCTCCTTCAAAGATGATTAGTCATCATGTGTTGAAGCCATCTTCCATTTCCTTATCCTTCACGAATTCACACATGCCTATCTTTCTGAGTTGCATACATCTCTTTAGCTTTTTTCAGTTAAGTTTTCCTTGTCAATAAAACTATTCAGCTCCCTTTCCATGATTACATTGCCTTGTTTTCCTTGTCCTGCTGATCCACACTGCTTGACCGTGAGTTCTTTCCATTTATAGTCCTACCAAATGTTTTTGTACAAACTCACGTTGACTGATGTGGGATTCCTTAAGGCCCACCTTTCAACAAGTCTTGCCCCATCGACCTCAACACCTCATCTGGGATATAGACTAGAGTCCAGTTTTGAGTACCTGGAGTCTTGCATGATTTAATGGAAAGTTCTCTCGCTGACAATCATGGGAATACATCAATGTCCCTTGATCGTCGGATCTTGCAAGTGGCTCGACATCAACACATCTATTCGCACTTTTCCAGATGTACTCGGGTACCTTGGCACTCATTGACATCAATGGTGATTTGCCTCGCATTGGTTAACGACATTCATCATTGGTCGGTAATCCAATGACTTCTTTTCATGCTCGACATCGACACATTCATTCGTATGATTAGAATTGTACCATCAGGTTTCGCAGTGGGTGAAGACTATACACTTTTCATGACTCTATCAGCAATTACAACAACATGACTATTGCTCTTTGAGAGTACTATAATTCCACTTTCATACTTTCTCTTTTCCATGATTCATTCAGCAACAGTTTTCACATTCTCTGATTTAGCAGACAGCAGTCGCCGCTCCAGCAGCAATCAGTTTCCACATGATCTTGCAGCAGTGACATCTTCCATGATCTAGCAGTCGCATCAGCTATATTCCTATTGCATAGTTCATCACCATTTTGGGTAAGTGGAGGTATGTTATTTTCTAAACTTTAATCATGTAATTCCTCAACTGCTAGCAATGAATAATTTGGAAAATTCCCTAATCCAATTCCCTTTCCTTTTCACTTCTACGACTTATGCCACGTTACATGAGGACATGCAACAAGTTAAGTTGGGGGGACAAGAGACCTTATTCACTATCATCACTCCATTTTTCCACGACCATCATTCCATTTTTTCGTCTCATTTACCAGTTATGAACATTTCTTTTCCAACGATACTTTGTTGCACTTTACTTCATAAGCACTGATATACATATTGGCATGATTCACACAAACAAAAAAGGGATTTCTTATACTCGGTGATGTTTTCCTTATGCACATTGATAGCATACATTTTCCAGTAAAAATATGGGCAAATTATTATCATAACAGCAAGAGAACAAATAATGAAATGAATGTTGTTAACACAAGAACCAACACTCTTTATATTCATGGTTGTCACACAAGAACCAACCATAAGAAAATATCAGCTGTTACTGGAAACTAAAAATATGGGTAAATTATTATCATAACAGCAAGAGAACAAGTAACGAAATGAATGTTGTTAACACAAGAACCAACATTCTTTCTATTCATGGTTTTCACACAAGAACCAACCATAAGAAAATGTCAGCTGTTACTCATGTAAATCCCATCCTGGGAAACATTTATTATCATCACTCAAAGCCAACATTTAGATGCCAAAGTTTCTTGAGAAGATCCATCCATGGTTGCATGAGGACATGCAACAAGTTAAGTTGGGGGGTATGTTGGGGCTCATAAATGTCCTATTCTCATCCACCTTTCCCATCATCCTTCTTCACATTTCATCGCCCCATTAACCTTTCATGATATCATTTCCATAAATATACTTGGGTTTCACCTTATTGTTATCCACTTTATTGATTTTAGTATTTAAAAGGAATTTGTGATTAAATGTTAGAAAATCAACATGTTTTCATATATATCTCAAATATGTGTGAGCTTTGTAATGTGTAGGAATATGTGAAGGATTAATTCAAAGGACTTCTCGAATACTTCCTCCACCATTTCAATATTTG
>JASDQU010303771.1:0-13728 GCA_032191745.1 Picea mariana | reverse complement strand
CATTGATTTGGGAGGACGACTAAGAATATTCCAGCATTTTCAATTGTTAGCCATCAGATTAGAATTTTAGATTAAAAGGTGATTAATTGTGCCCATCTCCAATAGATATACGCCTTTCGGCGTAATAAAGATTTTGATAATTGGGTGGTTAGGAGGAATGATTGTTATCCTCCCCACATAGATATCTTGTATATCATGTTTTTTTTTTTTTAACATCACATGTATTTCATTTTTTTTTTTCTTGTTTTCATTGTTGGTTGATGACAATATAGTCTCAATTGACAAATTATATGGTTTTTATGCATATAGGTTTTGGTAATGTTTTTTCTCATGTATGTAAGTAAAGTCACATTGATAAAATCTCATTTTCTCATCATAATTCTACAAAAAATTATTTATTACCCTCCTTTATGTATAGAGTTTTTCTCTTAAAAGTAATGATTTTTCATGTTTACAAATAATCTTTAGGTTAAACTCACATTAATAAAATCTCATTTTCTCATCATGATCTTGCAAAAACTTCTTTATTACCTTCCTTTGTATGAAGTCTCAATTGATTAAAGGTTTATCCCCAAATCTTCTTTTTCAATTTGCTATTGTTTAATTCATTTATCCCATCATAATACCAATTCTAATTTTAAATGCAAATTTTTGTTGGTAATGTCTTTAGTAACATAAGAGAGTAAGGTGATTGTGTTTTAATTTCTAGTTTCTCTAATAAGAACAATTATTGAACTCTCTCCTCTTCCAAACTAAATAGCCATATGAAATCATTATTTGTACCTGGATAGCCATATGAAATCATTATTTATACCAATGTAACTTTCTCAATTTCCAACTCAACAATTGAATGCGTTTCTTCATTGTGGATAAAGTAGAAAGCCTTTATGATAGCCTTTATGACTCCTATAAAATATTTCTCCATACAAGATTTTCAATTATAATTGAAACCCAAGTCAAAACCTAGTTTTGTAAGAAGGGACTACCTCAAATATGATGCTAATAACCTTATTCAAACTACCTATTACAATAGCACCTTTCTTTTTTTTACTTAAACTTTTGTTACTTAGTAATATGGCATGGATCCCATAGGAGTAAGTTAATATTATAGAAAATGAAAACCCCATTTCATTTAGACTAATTTCAGTCCAACTCATCATAAACTTATTATGAATATTGGTTTCCAATACCTAGGATATTGGTTTCAATAGTTAAGATGTCGATTTCAATATATTTTTTTGGTAACATTAAATTGGAGTTTGTAACAAGGTTCTTTCCCATAACATGAAAATATTAAAAAGTATGAGAAAGGGATTGTGAGCCTTCTCTTCATTCTAAATGTCAATGAAGCATGAGAAAGGGTGTGTTCCTTCTTCTCCTCACTCAAATTACAAAGCTATGAGAAGGGATCTATGATGTATATTTTCCTCACTCAAATGATAGAAGTATGTGAAATTCTCAGTAGTCCTTCTCTTTCTCCTCATTACTCTAATTAAAAAACTATGAGAAAGGGTTGGTAAGTGTTTCTTCCCCTCCTAAAAATTAATCCATCCACAATAACTACATTTTTGCAATCCAATTGAACTCTATGCATGTTCCAAATATATGGGTGTTGAGAAATTTAACTTTTATTTGTTTCATTGAGTAGTTTAGGTAAGGAACTGTACTATGAATAAATGTAGACTAGAAAACTCTGAAAATAACCAATGATTACAATGCTATGCTTATAGGCTATAGAAAAACAAATTGTAAGATAAAAAAAATAAGATAGATTGTTCACATATGAGAAAATTTTACATTATAAAAGCATATGCTTGTACACAATTCAAAAACTTTGTAAAATAGTAAAACAAGTTTTACACATTAAAAGTTGTAGAATTGAAGTTAGTCTCCAAAATAGCTTGGCCAACAATGGCTTCCATTAATTTTCTAAAAGAGTTTACAAAATTGCAAAAACACGAGGTTGTTTCCTCTATTGATTCTATATTTTTTATACAAGAGAATAAAAGGGACATTCATAATGTCGGTCCCTCTTGATGGAAACTTGTCAACCTTCTTGATGGAAACATATATCCCTTCTTTGTTCATTAGGTTTCCATATCTATTTGTCATTTTTTTTCCACGCAGGGGTTCAATTCTTTTGTCATTTTTTACTCCGTCTTTGGTAGTTTGTTTCCCTTCTTGTATATTCAATTTCTCTATATATCTATCTGTTTGTGCCACCTACGGGTTTTGATCACTTTAGTTAGTTCAAACTTCCTTATTGTTTAACATCTCAGGTCTTTTTCTTAGTCATTCAATGTTCTTTAAAGTCATGTAAGGTCCCTATATGTTATCCCATGAAGCATGTAGCATATGGGTTAACTTTAATATCAAATCAATTATACCATCGCACCTTTCCACAATTTGAATTACACTATACTTTTTTGTCCTGATTTGGAAATCGTGACCAATCTCCAAATCAAATAATCCATAGAGATTGACCAAGGGGGGAGAAACCAAATAATTCATAAATATTTATAGGAGTAACAGATTTGGAGATTGGGATGGGGGGATTGTGAAATCAAATAATTAATAAAGATTGATAGGGGGGAATAAATCAAATAATTCATAGAGATTGATAGGAGTACCATATTCAGAGATCGGGAGTTGGGGGGGAAGAAATCAAATAATTCAAATAGATTAATAGGAGTACCATATTTGGATATGGTGGGAGATCAACTAATTAAAATATATTGATAGGAGTACCATATTTATAGATCAATCCCGATCTCCAAATATGGTACTCCTACCCCGTCTTGATCTCCAAATATGTTACTCCTCTCATTCTATATGAATTATTTGATTTCTCCCCCCCACCACCTCCCCACCCCATTGACCAATATCCAAATATGCTATGCTTATCAATCTATATATGCATTATGTCATCCCCCTATTAATCTCTATGAACTATTTGATTCTCACCCCCTCCCCCCAAACTGACCCAATCTCCAAATCTAGTACTCCTATTTATCTCTATGAATTATTCAATTTATCCCCCCACCTTGCCCATATCCAAATAAAGTACTTCTATTAATCTCTATAAGCCATTCTATTCTCTCCCTATTCCTTTCTTGATCTCAAAATCGGGCTTTGTCCACACATGAGTTGGAGGAGGAAGTCCTTGATTTGAAAATTAGGGTTTATTTCCATATTGAGACAATGAAAGAGGAAAGGCAATGAAAAGGGAGTCTAATTTGAATATTAGGATCGATCACCAAATTAGATTGATCATGATTCAAAGAAATATTTTAAATTTCAAGAGGAGTGTTCAAAGTTGGAACAAAGTCTTTGAAATATTCAAAAATTTTGAACCAAGACCAAGGTTTCTCAAGGGAAATAAAAACTCCAAAAAAATTGAATTCAAGCTCAAAAAAGAAAGGGTTAAAGAAGAGGATAGAAAAATTGAACTCAAACTTTGAAAGAAAACTCAAATTTGGAGGTAAATAATTGAGGCCCCAATTTGGAAATAGGGGTTGTTTTGGAATCAGGAGAAAACTTAGCAAGTGGAAGTGATAGAGACTAATTTGAAGATCAATCCCAATCTAAAAATTAAGGAAAAAGTGAGGTTATTCATGAAAGACCAAGCCTAATTTAAGCATCAAGGAGAAATAGACTAAAAATAAAATTAACTGATGAAAAAATTTGAAGCTATCAAAATTCAATTCTTATTTTCATATTGTACATTAAAAAAATAAAAATCGGCTCAATTTAAAAATAAAAATAATAAAAATAAAGTAGACTCAATTGAAAAAACAATAAAAACAATTAAGTGCACCATGTAAAACTTGACATCCAATGAAATAATAATTAAAAAAATACACCTTAATAAATTGGATCCCTATGCTTGTATATTACATAATAGGAATACATTAACTATTAAATCATTTTTCAAGTTGATATCATTTGTATTAAATTTCTAAAATAAATAAAGAAGGATAGTTTTCTTAAGCATTTTCAAGTACTTCTATATGCTTTTTTTTTGCTTATTTTTTTTGTTGATGATTTAAAAAATAACAAAGAGTGGACCATATAAATCTATCTTTTTTCGAACAACCATCATATTCTCAACTTAGAGGGATTTTAAACTATTTTTCGTCTCTATTATATGAACCAAAATGAATAACTGGAAATAGTTTTCTATTACCAAAGCCAAATTGAATAACTCGGGATATGTTTTTTAAACATTTTCAAATATCTCTTCATACTTGTTTTTTTCTAATGATTTAGAAAATTACAAAGATTTGAACATATAAATCCATCCCTTATAAAAAAATTGTCACATTCTCAACTTATATGAACTTTTAAACAATTTTGCTCTCTATTATACTCACAATGATACATTGATTATCTATAAAATATTTGATTTATCATATGTTTCCTTATAAAGTTTTTTTTTGTTAGGTAAGAAGAAAATTTAGTGTCTAACTTCACTTTCATTTGTTTATTTCACATTAAAATTACTTCATAAAATATTTGATTTATCATATGTTTCTTTCTAAATATCAAATACTTTACATAGATTTTTTTTGTTAAGTAAGAAGAAAATTTAGTGTCTAACTTCACTTTCATTTGTTTATTTCACATTAACATTACCTCAAACAAATATAAATTTAAAATAATTTAGAATAAAAAAAAATCAAAAAAATCATATTTAACTAATAAAATAAGATTATTAAATAAGTTAAAAGAGGCTTAAGAAAAGTGACAAAGTCATGCATTCATACCTTTAAGAAAATTTATATTAAATTTATTCCTATTTCAAGGAGTGACAAAGTCATGCATTCATACCTTTAAGAAAAATTATATTAGATTTATTCAAAGTTGAAGGAGTATATGGGAAACAAATCTATCATTCGCTTATCTATTAACCATATTGGTTAAGGTGTTACAAAATCTTAATTTATCATCCATTTATAAAATTTTATGAAATAGTACTAGTTAGGGTGTTAAAAATTGCAAAAATATGTGTGCTTGTTATTTAAAATAAAAATAATAAGAGGGAATGCTAAGGTAAGATAGAAAAGTTAAAAGTGAAGAGTATATGAAAATAAGTAAAAGCAATATATAAAAGTTAAAAGTTACGGATAAAAAATTAGATTTAATTAAAAAAAAAATCAAGTTAAAAATATTATTATATCTTAAATTATGGAGAAATTTTGGTCGGATAAAAAATTAAAAGAGAAAAGAAAAGAAAAATAATATAAGGAGCTATCAACCATAATATAGAAAATCAAAAGTATCTATCTTTTGACTAGAATATTAATTTTAACAAACTTTCATGAGATTCATAGTGAAACATGGGCTGGAACAATTCATAAAATGTGTATGTCATCTTTGTGACACTACCAGAATTGAAGATGAAAAACACATTTTCTTAGAATACCATGTATACAACCACATTAAATAACAATTTTAAAATATTTGTTACAATACCCACTTTTCTAACCTTTTAACATATCAAAATTATGGTGATTTAAAAATGTTTTTCTTAATTTTTCTCAATAAAAAATAAAATTCTAAACAAAATAAAGTTATTCCTTATCTTTCTTAAAATTGGTATTCCTTACCTTTCACAAATTTCAATAAACATTAATTAAAAATATATATTTTTTTAATTTAGAAAAAGACTTGAACATTATCCCAGATTTAAGCAAGGATCAAATATAAACTTCATCATCAAGAATTAAACCTCCCTCGTGAAGAGTAAAAAAATTACACTGAAAACTAGATTTGAACACTATGTCCAAAACAAAAATTTACACTCAAAACTAGATTTCAACACTAGGCCCAAGATATTAGTGGATTCGATCTCGTCGATTGATTCCGGTTCTCCAAAGGAATCACTAGACACAGTTTTATGGGCTGGCGTAGGAGGAAGCAAATATTGTGGAATACTATGCCCAAGATACTAGTGGATTCGACGTTGTCCACCGACTCCGCTTCTCCCAAAGAGTCACTAGGGTTACGGGCTGGCGCGGGATAAGAAAATATTGTGGAAACATGTTGACCATAGCAGTAACCCTAACCAGAGGTCAGCTCCATTTACCTGCTTTAGAAAACAGGAAGTGCAAACCACTTATTCACCTGTTCAATGAATCTAAGCTCCTGTGTATAAATAAAGGTCTGGATCAACGTAAAGGAGAATGCATGCAGGTAAAATATACCCAAATAAGGTACACACATCAAGTACTTTTCCTGACACTTCTAGAGAGAATAGCCATTGCTTTGAGGAGCCATCATCCATACACAATTGCTTTTCAAGAAGCAGTGTTTGTTTGCTTTCAAGAAAACACACAATTTTTGAACTTGCCTTAATTGACCAGAGGAAGAAACTTGTGCATTTGGGTTTTGAACATCTGCATTCCCTCCACCGGTCATCGATAACTGAGTTAATTACCACCCCTCTCCTCATTCGGTGCCCCGACAATATATGCTTCCCTTTCACTGTCACTGCATGAAACATGCAAAGCAAAAGGACAAACCACTGTGACTGCGGAGTGCAATCCTGTTTAGGAACCAAAAAACGCATACTCAACATATTCATTAAAAAACCTCGTGAATTCATTTTTCCCGACAGATTTGTTCTCGGGCCTCTCAATCATCTGTTATACAAACAACAGGCTCGTCCAACAAATGGCTAAATACGTGAGTGCATCGAGCACATGGCTGTTGGCTTATTTAGTCCACCATTGTTTTCCCCAATATTCCAAGATTCCATACACGTTACCTGACATATTTTTTTTGTTGTTATGCATGCATTTTCATTAAAAAGACTCGTGTATTCATTTTCCCACAGATTTGTCTTCGGGCCTATCAATCATATGATATAAAAACAGCAGACTCGTCTGACAAATTGCTAAATACGTGAGTGCATGGATCACATGGCTGTTGGTTCGTTCGTTAAGTCCACCATTTTTTTTCCCAAGATTCCATACACGTTACTTCACAGATATTTTTATTACCGATACGCATTGGAAATCGGTACCAGATTATAACTTCTTTTAATTACAGTTCTTCAATCGACGGATGAGATTCATTATTTGGGGGAAATCTGGGAAATCTTAGCTGAAGCAAGTATGCACTCACAACAATAACAATGAAATTGAGAGAGCAGTCATTGTACAAAGAAAACATACAATATATACACGTATATATAGTTGGATTGAGATTTAACAAATTCCAATCTTAGAGAGAGAGGTTGAGAGAATCTCTTAACATTATTAAAGTAAGCATAATTCTAACACCCTCTTTTAACACTTATTTTACAAATTACAATACACACAAATTACAATATTGAACTTTGTCTCACATGGTCCTCATCAACACTTACACCTCTGAACTTCATAGACAACTCTCTTTCTCTCCCATAATCTTCGAGCTACCAATTCATCCACCACAATTACAAATGCTTCAGACCACTAATGAAGTATCTATAGTATCAACTATTCTACACACTCGCCAACACAATAATAACCAGTAAGTGATGATCTTGAAGCACTTAAGTACAACAAAAATCTCCATCTTTTAACAGACCTCAAACCAGTTATAAGTATTCTTATAGCTGCAAAGAACATCAAAAACTAAATACCTGAATTCTGTCACTCTGTTCTTTGAGTGGTTATTGAAAATATACTTTTACAAACAAAAAATAATACTAACACATATTTAATAGAGAACTTATAACTTATATGACAATTTCCACACCAAATAATTCCCAACACATTATCGATGCCTCTATTCTTTGGACAATGTTCTCCATAGGCCATTGAAAGAAATAAAAACAGAATTATGCAGCAGCAACAGATTCTGAGAAATAAACCAGATCCCTCATTCTAAGAAAATTGGATCTTCAGATCTGTGACCTCCTTCTCTTGCTGAAAAATAGACTCACGATTCGTTGTTTGGATAGCTTCAAGGGCACGACCAGGAGTTGTAACTCGATCCACCGGTCCAAGAACAACATATTGCGGATAATATCAAGGGTATTGTTGAAGAAGGGCAATCGTTAGTTAATAGAAACATGCAGCTCGCGACATTTCATTGAAGGCGCTTCGAGGTTAAGCGTAGCGGTGACTATGGTAGCATTCCGGACACGCAACAACATAATGAAGGTTCCTGTTCCTGGGTTAAAATGAAGACCAATTCGGATCTCTCTAGGCGCCTTGAGACGTAAAATCATGTCCACGCTGAACTCGACTGTCCTATTATTATATGTATCTGAAAATGGCGAGTATTCGTTCTTTTCACAGTGTATCCAACAACAGATGCAGATTGAGGTCTATCACAATTCCTAGATCACGACCTTCGTCCTCTTTGACAGCAGTGATTTCAGTTTGGCTCTTTTTCCTTTACGTGTAGCCTCCTTTCAACAGGACTCACAGACAGATTACTAAACAACATCTCTACGTTCTGGATAGCAGCTAAAAATTTG
Organism: Picea mariana; assembly: GCA_032191745.1. NCBI lineage: Eukaryota > Viridiplantae > Streptophyta > Pinopsida > Pinales > Pinaceae > Picea > Picea mariana. Next base: position 5,255 of record JASDQU010303771.1, on the reverse strand, counting down.
CAGTGTCAAATATTTCTCTCGGCAACAACGTACTCACAGATCACTCCAAAACCAATCTACTTTACTCATAGATCACTCCAAAACCAATCTACTTTCTCTTACAGATACCTATGTTAAGATAATCCTATGATATATATATCTACAGAGAATCGACTCCCAATCTATTTCTTATTCCAGCCCCTCTTATGAGAGAGTCAAGGCTGCCTAGCTCTGATACCAACAAAGAAATTGAGAGAGCAACCATTTTACAAAGAAATCATACAACATAATAGTTTTTATTATCAGTTATACACACCCACACACATATATATATATATATATATATATATATATATATATATATATATATATATATATGTATATATATAGTTGGCTTGAGATCCAACAAATTCCAATCTTAGAGAGAGGTTGAGAGAATCTCTCAACAATCTCAACAAACCCAAACCAATCTATTAAAGCAAGCATAATCTTAACACAATAATGAAGTTGTTCAGCTCTTCTCCACATTCATATGAAAAACTTAATTCCAAAATACATGAGAGTAGATATTTCTCTAGAACACTTCATCTTTCACTTACCTAATAAATGCAAATTCACCTATCTCATCTAAGTGTATTTATGATACCTATTCAATATTAGGTTGGTCAAACAAGGGAGAAATTACTGCATTTAACACTGCCCCTTAATTTGCACCATTACAAAAATTAGCACAAACAATGCCTAAGTGTTGTCTCTGAAATTCAAAAGTATTTATTCCCAATGGCTTGGTGAAAATATATGTTAATTGTTCTTTCGAACCACAAAACTATAGCATAATGATACCATCATTGACAAGCTCACAAATGAAATGATAGCGAGTGTCAATAGTATTTATTCCCAATGGCCAACGGAGGAGAACAAAGAGGAAAACATGAGCGTCACAGAGCTATGAGGAAACCCTAGCCTCATTTTGGCACAGACTGTTGTAGACCAGGTGCAAAATACCGGTGCGGCAATTTCTCAACGACGAACGGAGGTCAACCGACTCCTACTGACACGTCGGAATGGGCACAGAAGAGGGGGGGCAACCCCCCTCATATCGCAACATCACTGCCAACAACCGCTCTGGTACCAGAGTGAAACGCCCCACATTCGAGCCACCCTTGCAGGTACGTGAACAAATTTTGGCCAGAGAACAAGGCCTCATGAAGGAGATGGAGATAGAAGCGGGTACCTCCCATCCAAAGGCACCACGAGGATGGGAGCCGGGTAAATGCATACCACAAATGGAGAAAACACCAAGATACCTCATTAGCTCAACCAGAGTAGGGGAACACACACAATTTATGAGAGAGCATGCCCTCATTGGCAAGTTCCTGGGTCTCTGGCCAACAGAGAGGGATCTCAACAAATGTATCAAGCACTGGTGGAACCCCAAGGGGGACTATGAGGTTCAACTCAGCTCCAAAGGTTTCTTCACAATCATTCTATACAATTTAGAAGATAGAGACAGGATATTTGAGAACGGGTCGTATTTCTACAACTCAGTCGGGCTATTCTTACACTTCTGGACTAAAATATTTAGCCCTGACAAGGAAGACTTCACCATGGCCCCTGTATGGATCCGCCTATATTCCTTACCGCAAGAGTTCTGGCTGGAGGAGATTCTAATGGGCATAGGGAACACTCTAGGACAGTATGTCAAAGCTTTAGAGGCCACAAGATAGCGAAAATATACTTCATACACCAGGATCTGTGTCTACATGAACATTTCCAAGGCACTCCCTAGAGCGGTGACTCTTGAATACCAGGATAAGGACTGGCAACAAACTCTGGATTATGAGCACATTCCCTTTCGCTGCAGGAGATGTCATGAACATGACCACCTCTTCAGAGATTGCCCCCTGATCAAACTAGCCACCAGAGCAAATGAAACCACACAGAAAGATGGCTTCACCACAATCGCGGCAAAAAAGAGAAACCCACCAAGGAGGCAGATCCTAGACCCCAGACAAAAAATCACAACCAAAAACTCTTATGAGATTCTGAACCAGCTGCTAGAAGATGAGGAAATCCAAGACCCACACAAGGAATCACAACAGGCTCAAGGAGACATCCCAAATCCTCCCCCCCCTCCCCAAAGTCGTGAAACCTACACAGAAGAAAGAGGAGACGGGGATGGGGATACCCCAATGCAGCTGGACGACAGAGATCTAGCGAGCATAGATCTAGAAAATATCGAGGAGGCCTTGAATCAAAAGGACCTATAGACCCTTCCTGAAGAACAATTGTGCATGGTACATAAAGTATTTCTCAATTCCTCAGCAGGATTCACAGCATGCCTGGGTATAGCCATGGACATGAGTTCAGGCTCGAAAAGAGTCCTCCGCGAGAATAAAAGATGAGGGCGAAAAACAACACAACAACTTATCAAGGAGGCGGGCAATCTCATGATAAATTCAGGTCAGATCCACAAGCTTTCGGAGGGATACCTCCACCCAACACCACCCTCTTAATGATGAAGATCATCACCTGGAACATTAGAGGACTCAATGGCAGATCCAAACAAAGGATCCTCCAAGATTGTATCAAGGCAGAAAACCCAGACATTCTAATGTTACAGGAAACCAAATGCGCGGGAACAAAAGTTGAAACCATCTTCTAGCGTATCTGGCGAGAATGCAACTCCATATCAATAGACTCCACAGGAGCCTCAAGAGGCCTTGCTATCCTCTGGAACCCATCCAATATCACTATCAACAAACCCTTTTCAACTGTAGGTACAATAACGACTCACTTCGAGGTCATTGGCTTGAATCAGGAAGGAGCCATCACCAATTTCCATTGCCCCCACAGCCAACATGACAAAGACAAACTCATGGAGTGGCTCGAACTAATCAAGACTCTGGTGACAACTCAAAACTGGATCTTAGGAGGTAACTTCAATATGATCCTGTCGCTGGAGGAAAAAACAGGCGGCACCAAGAAACTTGAGCAAGACAGCGGTAAGTTCAAAGCTCTCATTAATCATCTAAAGTTAGTCGATATAGAAAATAGCAATGGCACCTTCACCTGGTCCAATCGTAGATCGGGCAATCAACACATTGCTTGTCGACTGGACCGCTTCCTGGTCACTGAGGAACTAATGGAGACAAGCTCTTATCTGGAAAGCCTCATTCTACCAAAATCTAGGTCAGACCACTGGCCTCTTACTCTCAATCTAGACACAGGGGAGGCACCCAAGTACAAGCCCTTTCGCTTCGAAAAATTCTGGCTCTCACACCTAGACTTTCAGCAGCTAGCCAAATCCTGGTGGGCACAGGCAGAAATAGACCACGACACCAGTATGTATAAATTCCAGCAGGGCCTCAAAAACTTTAAGCAGTTGCTGAAACAATGGAACAAGAACAACTTTGGAAACATACTTCAGAGCATACATGAGATAGAGAGAAAGCTGGCAGAGATACAAAAAACCTTCATTTCAGGATCCAGAACCACTGAACTAATGAGAGAGGAGGTGAAGCTCCAAGAGAAATTAGAAGAGAGAAGAAAGAAAGAGGAAGTTCTATGGAAAAAAAAATCCAGAGTACAATGGCTCAAGGAAGGGGAAAAGAACACAAAATTCTTCCACAGAGCTATGTTGCATCGTCGCCACGTCAACAGAATCACCCACTTAGAGGACAACTAGGGCAACCTAGTCAGAGAACACTCTCAAATTGAGGTTGAGCTGATCAATTACTACCGAGACCTTCTAACGGAAACCAAGGAGGACAGAACAACAACCATCCAAAGAGTCACCAGACACATACCCTTGCTAGTAACCTCCGAGCAAAACGTCGCATTAAAACGTCCCATCACCCAAGAGGAAGTGGATCAAGCAGTAAAAACCATGCCTCCGGGAAAGGCCCCTGGCCCAGATGGGTTCACCACTGATTTTTTCCACCACTACTGGGACCTGGTCAGGAAAGAAGTATGGGAGGTAGTAGAGGAATCAAGAGCATCAGGCCTAGTCCTACCGGCTCTCAACGCCACCTTTCTCACCCTCATTCCGAAAGAAGAAAGAGTAACAAACCCTAAAAATTTCAAACCCATTGCCCTCTGCAATGTTATCTACAAATCATAACGAAGGTGGTAGCCAATCGACTCAAACCCATTTTGACACATGTCATCTCCAAGGAACAAGCAGGGTACGTAGAAGGAAGACAAATCATGGATAGTGTCATCCTGGCTCACGAGGTCATCCACTCCCTCAAGACTTCAAGGACCCCAGGTATGCTAATCAAACTTGACCTTTCAAAAGATTTTGACAGAACCAGCTGGAAATACCTTCGAGTTGTCCTAGAATCTTTTAGATTTGATCAGTGTTGGGTGAATTGGATCCTAAATTTCATCTCCTCAGCCTTCTTCTCCATCCTAGTGAATGGGGTTCCATCCAGACCTTTTTCACCTTCCAGGGGCATCAGGAAAGGGTACCCCCTCTCAACCTTCTTATTTGTACTTATGGCGGAAGGCCTGGGAAGATATAAAAAGGCAACAGTCATCGACAGATCTCTCAAAGGCATGCCCTTGCACAACATTCATCCAACACCCTCTGATAGTCAATTTGTTGATGACACCCTCCTTTTGAACTCCCCAATGGTCTGGGAGTCCAACCAACTTAACTCCATCCTCTTTGACTTCACTGAAGCCTCAGGCATGTCCCTCAACTTAGACAAATCCAAACTCTACTTTTTTAATACACCGGCTTCTGTTCAAATCCATATTTCCAAACTTCTAGGAATACCCAGGAGATCCCTCCCATCCAACTATCTAGGATTTCCCCTCACGGGTGCGGCTGCCAGATCCATTTCCTGGGATAGCCTTCTCCTTTCCATCTCCGACAGGCTAAGCAATTGGACCTTCAGACCCCTCAACATTGCTTCTCGGCTGGTCCTCTCAAGTCCATCTTGCAAGCCCTACCTACCTATCTCTTCACCACCCTTGCTTCTCCTAAACAGGTTATCAGGGCCATCATAAACCTCCAGCGAAACTTCCTCTGGCATGGTCACCAACCTAACAAGAAATGGGCTCTAGTAAATTGGGACAGACTCTGTACGCCAAAAATCCAAGGAGGATTGGGACTCCGGGATCCATGGAAACTCAATCAAGTAATGGGAGCCAAAATCTGGTGGCGATGGCTAAAAATCTCAACTGCTGCCTGGGCACAAATGTGGAAACAAAAGTATGCCCCCTTTACACCAGATAATCAGCTAATTAGGCACAATAATCAAATTCAG
>JASDQU010303770.1:1906-13679 GCA_032191745.1 Picea mariana | reverse complement strand
ATCTATACGAAGTATGTTGTGGAAGTGGTCCATGTCTATAGAAGAGAATCATGAGTCTCCAACCAACAAGCATCATGGCCAATGAAATATTCAATAAGTTTCTATACTTGACCATGTTCTCTTACTATTTTTAATACTTCATAGACATGAAGCGATGGAGAATTTATCTTGTTGAACCAAAGTGTCGGGCCTGTATTTAGGTCATTCGAACAAGAGTTGGTGTTTTATTTGTCTTTTTTTCATAGAAAATATGTACTGATTTGATAGAGAAACATGCTCACGATATTTTTATTGGTATTGCTTCTATTAACCAACTCTTTTGCATTTGACTCATAGTTTTCCATTTTCCAATTATACAATTTCTTATCCATGTTTTTCCCAATGGACAATGGGGAACCAACTAATATTTTGTCTTATGCATGTATTTTGACATTATATTTTTCTTCGTTCATTCTCTAGTACAATCAACGAGCCTCATGATATTCATCCCACATTTCAACCTATGTTTTTCCTTCTTTTGGGTCGAGAGATACTATGATCTTCCTACCACTCCCTTTAAGATTATTTCTATATCTTTTGAGGGAGATAACGACTTTATTGTTTCAACCCCAAGGTCAGCCTACTAATGTGAGGTATGCAGGGATACATTTGACCAATTCGATTACCTCAAAGTTGACCGAATTTGGGATTCCCATTATGTGTGTTTTTGCATTTTTAAGTGTTCTGATTAGTTCTATAAATATTTGATCTGCCAATTTTAGGTAATTCTTTGTGGGTCCCAGTGAAGGTATTCAAGGTTTTTTACATGTATCATGGGGAAGGATATTAAGTTGTGAACCAAAGTTGATAATGAATTGTGAGACCATATATTGGTCGATCTCAAGGTTGAATTGGGGGTCACAGTCATTCATATGTTTTTCTTGTGATAGTTGCCGAAGTTTTTTGTATGGTTGCTAACATTATTTGTATTCCCTTAGAATGTTGATCAATTCAATTAGTCCACCAACCAAATACTTCTCTTTTAACAACTATAAGAATTCATCTAGGACAACATCTTTAGTAGTTGATGGATTTTGTTGCCTTCCCTTGCTTCCACTCGCTTTATTTTGATCGATATTATTGAAAACATTCCTTTCTTCCTGCATTACCTTCTCTTCTTGATCAAGGTCTGCGTAGGTATTTTGATTTCCCAGTTGTCGAACTAGTGATTCTTTATTCATGTAGTCATCTCGACCTGCACCCGATCTTATGATGACATAAATATTCTTTGAGTTGAGAACCTCTTATTTTGGCACAATATGTAGAATATTTTCATTTCTTTTGCTCATTACTTTTCTAAAGGAAATTATTCGAGTGATGATCACCCACTCCACACTTGTTACAAATTTTTAGGTCGGCTCTATCTTTAATGGGATAGTAGGGGAAAATATTATCTTATTTCCAACAATTGAAGCAATAAAATCAACCTTGACAATGTCATCAACCTCCTCGACCATGTCCACCTCTAAAACCTCCTCTTCCTTGATATTCACTTCATCCTCAACCTTGATATTTTCTTCCATGTCCCTGGTCATTGTTTTGTTCAATTACCTATGTGTGATATACTATCTGAACATTCAACTTATTTTTCCCATTCAATCGAAATTATTTCATTGAGTGATTGTATTCTTCATAGATATGGCACCACTTTGGTCTGGAATTTTTCAAATTATGTGGAAAACCTCTACTACCGTGATTTTTCAGATAGTGACAAATGGCATCGTAACTTTCAACTTGGACTCGAAGGACATTGATATCTCTTTCTAGTGTATCATTGAATCTATAGTAGTCTTTTGTATGCCCTTGATTATAACAAAGGGTGCACCATATTTTGTTTTGTTTAATGGTCATGTTATTTAACGATATTTGTAGAATTTATATATTTTCTTCCAATATTATTTCCACCAATGAGGAATTTGAGGGTCCATCATCGTCTGTTTATATGTGTTGATTCTTTTTCAAGGATTCTCCATGTCTCTAGATGCCATACATTCTTAATGAAGCTCTATTTTTGTGTAGTAATCATGTGACGTACCAATACACTAGGAGATGTTCATCAATAACATTTGGGATTTGACTGAGCAAATATTTAAATATTTTGTCATACCTTTTTTTTTTTTGCTACTTTGTCCATGACCTGTGGGACTAGCCTGTGGCTGAGAAATCACGACTTAGGGGCATCTAAGCCATCAAAATCACCGGGGGATCATACCAAGCCTGAGCCACACCAACCCTTAACATGGATGTATTTTTTTCCCCACGGGTTTCAAACTGGTGACTTTAACATCACAGGGTGCGTTAACAACACACTTCTTCACCGACTGTCCTACACCTCGAGGACAATATTTTGTCATACTTATTCACTATTTTTCCTAGGATTTATTTGATTTCTTTAAGTTTCTTCACAACTAGGTGCTTGATGTCTTGAGCCTTAAATAATGTTAGGAAACTTTGATTAATTTATTCTTTCGGATGTATTGGCTCATAGTGTCACATCAAACTATTCCATCTATTTATCTTCATTCGTAACATCGACAACATCCCAATTTTGTTTACAAAACAACTAGTATCATTTGGGATCTTAATATCCCTCATAAATAGGTATGTGATTTAGAATGATCTTAGCTTTATTGGCAGGATTAGAAGTTGGAACAATAGAGTGAGTTTGTTTTTATTAATTTATCAAGGAATTCGACTAGGAAGTCGGTCTTACATGGAACTCGGGAGTCAATTGTTGAATGATTGACTCGACTGGCATAATATGTTGATGTGCTTCAATGAGATTGTGCTCTGGTAGTATTTCAACTTCTTCATTTCCTAGGATTATTGCATATTTTTGGAAACACTTGTCTATGTATTTTATGAACCATTTTTCAAAAGGATGCATCAGTTTGTCCTCACTATCTATTGATTTAGATTCTTATTCTATGAGTAGATTCAGAAGGGGTAAGAGTCTATGAGATCCGTGATATGAAGGAGTGTGGCCTCTTCTTGAATTTCATTTATTTATGGAACTTTGATCGAACGTCTATCATGCATGTTACCATCTTCATCTATTATGTACCACACCTTGGAACATTGAGGGTCTATATGAAGCCTCTAGTGGAGGAAGTATATTATATGTGGTATACCATATTTAATGGGATATCCATGTATTGTGGGTCCTAATTCATAAATATTCATTCTTTATATTGTTTCTACCAGTTGGAGAGTGCCACTACTTTCCTTGTAATGTCCCTAATCCAGACCCTTTGTATTTTTACATATATGTTGGTGAGTCATTGGTACCAATTGTAGGTGTWAATATACATATAGGCTCATGATMCAATGGAACTAATTTTTTKTGTTGCACACACATGAGTAGTGCGTGGATAATTTTTATCAATGAAAAGGTGCACACATTTCATAGTGTGGCACACACTTGGGTAAATGTGCACATTCACAGTGTTGCATGCATGGGAATTATCTAGAAGTGCCTATCAGAATGAGACATGTATATTGTGTGTGTGTGTGTGTGTGTGTGGAGGTATATGTATTGAGGCTGGAGATCCTAGGCGGTTATGAGGTTGGTGAGTTGGGATGAAACTAGGCCAGTGCACCTATCCATGTATTATACTCAAGTCGTTAATAATATCACATCATTGTGCATAGACAAACTCATATGAAAAGAGATGGGGGGATAACTCCACCAGAAAAGGGAAAAGGGGGGGGGCGGGAATCAATTCTTAGGGAATATTTTATAATATTTCTGGAAAAGTGTAATGTTATGGATAAATTATTTTATCCTAAGTTCTTGAGGGAAGGGGACGAATCACCAAATGGCTTAAGCTATTTTTGAAGGTGACAAGTGTCGATTTTAAGGCATGTAATATATATTTCTAGCCTTAGTGTAATTCGGGGGGATTATTCATTTTTGGGTATGCACAAGGGGTCAGAATACTTGGAAAATGCGACTATTACCTTATCTATAGAGAATTTTATAAGGGATTTATATTTTTTATTTAGAGTTATGATTTCGAAAAGGAGGGTTTTCATGCCTGTGAGCATACTCTCCATGTGATATTTTTCTTGGGAATTGTTCCATGGTGCACTGGGCATTAGTTGTAGGGATCGAAGACATCCTGATACTCTCTGAATGTTTTTAGGTAAACCTTCTTCTCTCCATGGGACAATGATATTCCAAGGTTGATGTTCTGGGGGTTGTCGGTGGTTCCCAGATTTATGACCTCATAAGAGGGACACGAACTATCAGTCTTAACATTTTTTGGTTTCTTAAATCTTTCTTGCAAATCGAACAAGTTCTCAATATTAACCACTCCATGGGGCATAGTGTAGAGCTTGGGTTGAGCTGAGTCATTACTTCCTGTCACATTAGCATCTTTATTATCTTGTTTTGTTGTGTTTTTTTGAAAAACCTCGTCATCAATAGCCAACTCTCTAAAATTTTCTTCATCAGTTAAAAAGGATAGAATTTGTTCATCTCCCTCAAATACCCTCCAATTAGTGATGTTATCTGGAACCAAAGGATTTTATAACAATTCTATGGTTAATATAGATGTTTTGTAATCCTCTAAGGGAGACAACCTTGAGGCAGTTGTGGCCAATGAGTTGGATAAGGTATTTTTGGTTCGAGGTATAGAGGTGATGTTGAATGCTTGGAAATTTTATATGATCCTGTGAAACTATTGCTGGTAGTTTCTCATATGGGGGAGTTACAATGGATCATTTTCTTCACCTGTCAGACAATTATTTCTGAATCACCAAAAACAATCAATTCTTTTATGCCAAAATCAATAGCCTTTTTAATTCCTTGGACTAGTGCCTCATATTCGACAGAGTTATTAGTGCACTCAAACTCCAATCTACAGGATAAGAAATTGTTCCCTCCTGCTGGGTTAATGAAAATAAATCATGCGCTATCCCCTTCCTGAGACATGGATCCATCAAAAAACAGATTCCAGATATCAGAGATGAAATTTGGCACCCTTTTGTCCCAATCTATTTTCGGGACTTGACCTTCAATGGGTTGGGATTGGGCATGCAAATTTTGTTTTTGTTTGCTACATAACTCGATTAGTTTAGGGTTTTCATGAAGTGATAATTCTGATTTCTGCAAGATTACTACCTTGGACGAGTAGGGAGAGAAACTACCCAAATTTGAATCACACGAGTAATTAAATAAGACTACAAATTCATTAAATGATAGTTCATTAGGAGCTTGCAAGTCTTTGACAGTATGTTTCAAATATTTCTCCCAGTTTATCCTGATCATGTTAGGGTTTCCCTTCAAAGGTATCCATAGGTGGGACCTATCCATACTGAAATATCCATGCAATTTCTCAGACCAATCCCTACTCAACAACATCCCATAGGCCTCTGGAATATGTACAATTATGATATCTATGACCTGATGGAATTTTTGGTTTGAGGCAATTTGAATCATAACATCCTTTAATTCTCCAATCACCTTGACCTTAGTTCTATCTAATTGGATAATATGAGTTTTTCTTCTAGTAGGAGTAAAATTTAGTTTCTTGCATATCTATAAAGGAATAACATTTGAGGAAGCACCCGAGTCAACCAGAAAATTGTGCAAGTTTATGTTGTAGAATTCAAATGTTAATAGGAAAGGTGGGACAAACATCTGAGGCTTGTTATTAGTTGTTGTTGCATTCACCTCAAGTTTTTGGCTATTCCATGAAATTCCTTTATCTTCACTCGGATTTGGTCTTGGGTTTAACATGGGTGTGTTATCCTCATCCATGGCTTGTAACAATAAATCATGTTTTTGAGGAATCCTACATAGATCCATTACTGAAATATTTGTCTTCAACTTCTTCAAGTATTCTACCATGTTATAGTCTATCTTTGTTATTTCATGAGATAGTAACTTGGGTCCAGAGTGGAGTCGAGGGGTTTTTTGGGCTTAAGAAGAGGGTTTTACTGATTTCTTAGGAGATTGCACAATGATACACTGATTTTGTATGATGGGGGCCTTGCTCCTAGTTTGGACTACCAGCACATCTGGGAATTCATTTCTCTTAGAAAGAGTATCAAAAGATACGGTGTGAACGACATCCCATAGAACTATAGTTGTTTGTTCAGGAGGTTCCCTTTCCTCATTTTCCGTGGTGCTCAGAGTATAGTCATTTTGTCATTTGACTACAATGCAACCATCCAAGAACTAATTTTCCAACAAATTCATGAAATTTACCCATTGAGGCCAATCCTTTTCTCAATTATGTCCTTGATGGTAGTTGCAGTATGAATCTGAGGCCACCTCTCCTAAGTTGATATTCAAGTTAGCGGGAGGGGGATCTATAGCCTTGAATGGTGGATTTTTCCTAAAAAATGGCTTGTAAGGCCTGGGGTTTGATGTTCCTTCACCTTCGTTTCTATTAATGTCTACAATTTAGTTGGAAAACTTCTTAACCATCCTTTGTAAGCTCTCCATATCAGTATTATCCTTTTCAACTTGTTTTTCATCTTGTTTACCAGGGGGTCTTGTCAACAAAAGTCATCATATGGGTTTTTGTGATGTTTCTTTCTTTGATAAAGGGATTTGGTTGTATTTGAAKCCTTTCATTTGAAATTCAATGATTTTGGCTTCCTCAAAGTTTTCAGCCAAATTTGGTTTAACGACTCTCTTTACGAACATGGAAATAGATGTTGTTAATGCATTAGCATATACTTAAATTTGTAGTTCTTGATAGGGCTTGGCATCTATTTGAAACTTGTTGATGATATTTTTGAATCATTGATTGAATTCATTGAATTTCCCCTTGGTGCCCATGGTGGAATAAAAAAGTTGGGCCATCGGGGCCTCGATAATCGTTTCTTCAGCGAATTCATCAAGGAAATCTTTATGGAACTTAGTCCAACTGTTAATGAAACCAAATAGGAGATTGAAATACCATGTTGAAGTTGAGTTCTCAAACATGTAGGGAACAACAGACATACTACATATTCATGTTGGAAATTCATTAGCCTGATCACTAATATGATTTTTTTGATGTGATCTTCAGGTAGTCCGAAAGTTTCAGGGTCAAATTTTGGAAGATGTTTTTCCAGGTGTCTAGGTAAATGGTGTAACCTGCATGGTATGGGTAGGGCATCCCTGTCCAACCATGGTTCATTTTTTCCTGGATAGTCATTAAATTATGGGATATCCTCATTGTTGTCTCCCATGTTATAAGACTTGATGTTCGATTTTTCTGAATTGGCAATTTCTCCTTCAAATTATGAATCCTCAATGTCAAAGTAAGTACTTGTGGGTGGGGTTACAAAGGCAGTTTCGAGAAATAAACTGAGAGGTTGATCAATTTCAATAAGGGAAAAATATACCATATCTTCAACCTTATGAACAAGGGTGTGGTCCGGAGTGTCGACCACCAGTCTAGCAGTTTGTTTTCTACGGGGAAGAAATAGAGCTAATGGTAATTCTCTGATCTATCAAGCGTAATCCATAGTAATCCTTCTAAATGCATTAATTGTGTTATGGGGGATTATGTAGGGTATATCTCGTTGAAGGTATAAACTGTGTTTCACTTGCGGTTGGGCTACCTTCAGTATTAGGGCTATCCTTCATAGGAATAGCCATGCATGTGGGTTGTTTTAAATCTATAGGCTATTTGATATAAGTTTATGTTCAGAGAGTTATTGTGGCTAGCCATACATTTTTCAGGCCCTCCTTCTAGCGCCAATTCTATTGAGGGGTCCAAATTCCCTTTGACTCAACAATAGGAATTATGCCCGCCAATGAGGTCTAATTATTCTCTTGAACGTTTGATAGTAGGACAACTCTCCATATCAATGATCCAACAAGTTTTGATGGGATTTAATAGTGATATATCTATGTACCTTTCAAGTATTTCCTCTTAATGAATCCATTCTCTTTTTTTGGGTTTACAATATTTTATAATGTATTGACATACAAACAAAATGATTTATCTAGGAGAAGACCAGGCCTTGGGATAACCTCTGTGCCCGGGTATAAAAACAACAACTATGTTAGGTTTGGATTGACAATAATACCATCACTTTACCAGACCCTTAGATATCATTTGAGAGAAAGTTTGGAGAAAGAGTATGCATGCAATGAATAGAGGCTAGAAAATAATTTCACCACACCTTGCCACACATCACATGTTAAACATTATCGATTTTTCTTTTCATCAACTTGAAATAAATAACTGTAAGGTATTCTAATATAACTTAAGAAATATTATAACAAATATTACTCAATATAGTAGGAAATGTAGAGTTGAGAATGGAAACAATCCACAGGTTCAATCATATTCATGCTTTGGATGAAAATTTGCTTCTGGTTCTACGCAAAACTTCTAAATTCAATAATATTTGTTTGAGAAATAGTTGTCTTACAAAATAAAATCCTCTTTTCTATGAAAAAACGATTATCCCTCATACACGATCGATGTTCTTATTTTTAAAAGTAAATAAACTAAAAATAACTAATACATTGAGTCTTATCAAGTAAAAAAAAGCAAAGTGGACTTAATCCATGTGTCCTTCTACTATTATCTCTAGTTTTCTTGATGTTCTACTGCAGTGGATTATTCCTGTCATATTCCAACCACTGGTAAAAGAGTTCTTCACATGTGTTGGCATAAGGAAACCTGTGTTGGTCCATTCGTGAGCTAAGAATCTCTTTCATGTCCACCACACGTTTTTTGTATTTGTCCATCTTGGCACTTAGTCATTGTAAAACTACCAATGCTTTGATCAGGGGCTTCATGAACTTCTTCATCTATCCTAGGAGAAGGGTTGACATATGAGATATTTATTCTTCAGATGCCTGATCTAATTCATTGTGTTTCCTGATTATGTCACACAAGTATGTGAAATCCTCAGGTTTTCCGAACTATGGTAGATGGACATCTCTCGTTTATTTGTTTATTTTGTCCCATATTTCCATTCATTCTTTCCATATTTATTTAATTTTCCGATGAGGTTCTTGTACCATTTGCGTCTAGTGTTCTTCTTCTATGTGTGTTTTGGTGATACTACAATTTGTGAGTACCCTAATACCATGTTCTTTTGTGTCTCATCCCTCCTACACTTCTTTAATGTACTTGATTCCCTCCAAAGCTTGATATGCCTTTTCATACCATCGTTGCATATATTTTTAGGTCACCAGTCCCATAAGAGTGTCTTCTTGATAGTATTCTATTCGAGCCGTGAAAATATCTCTTTCTTATTTGAATTGAATTTATACTTCCATGAAATCACCTTTAAGAAGTATTGTTGCTTGAGTGGTGTCCTGATAACACTCTGGTTGATGTCGAAGATGTTCTGATTCCTTTATTATGGAAGTATCTTATTTTTCATCCATTTTTTCTCTATCTAGGGTGGCATCAATTATATCCATCCCATCTCCAAGAAGCTCACTCACCTTGGTATTTTCTGTGTCAAATAAAGTTTCTTATGTGATTACAAACAAAGTATTATCTAAAGTGAACCTCCTTGTTTTGACAGTTCTTTTCATTACTGCCTTTCTTTTCTTGTCATACAAGATGGCTTGCACATAAACAACCTTGTAAACATATTTAGGAATTCGTTCATCTCCTCAAGATAGGGTACTTCCCAAGATCCCTACCGTGTAGAAATGTTCCATAGCAGGTCACTTCCCCTTTTCCATGGTAGGAACTTGATTGTTGCCTTCTTTTTTTAATGTATTCTCTTGCTTGTAAGTTATAGGTGATTTCTCTGTATTGTTGGTTGTTTCTCTCAATTCTTCAAAGGGAATTTTCCCTATGAGTTTTGGTGATATTGTAATATGTTAGTCAATTCTAGGTGGCAGTGTTACTATCTGAAGTGAGGAATTGGATGGAAAACCTGCAGTCACTATATCTTCTATATTAGGTTGTTCATTATCAGTATCCCCATCATTGCGAGGTGACCTTGCCTCATCTAAAAGCTGAGTTTCATGTTGTGGAACAATCACACTAAAATGGGTGTTCTTAGTGGCTATGTCCCTTCTTTCTGAATGCTGTAATATTCCTTTTATGGCCAGGGAATTCATTTCTCCCTGAGCTTCCTCATAAGTGATAGGTACCAGGGCTATGTGATTTGTTATTAAATCTTCATCATCATCATATATGGTTATTAAATCGACAAGAACTGGAGGTAAACCTATTCTGGTCGGTACCCTTGATGATCTTTGTGGAGTTCTAGTTATTGTAGGTTGCTCCATTTGGGTTTGCAGTGAGCCTGAGTCGACCTGAACGATGATCCCCTTTGGTGGAGTTGTTTCTATAGTGTTTGTCTCTGATGCATGAGTGTCTATATCAACTGGAATAATCCTTGGAGGCTCTAAGATTTGAAGAAAATGGGTCTGACCCACTGCTTGCATAAGCCTTGTTGCCTCAGAAAGGAGCGTTGTTCCTCTTATTACTGACCCTGTTGCTTCGACTACTCTAACTTCATCTCATGCTTTGATAGTTTCCTCTCATGTACGATCTACCGTTGCGAATTGTACTTGCACTAACATAGCTTTAAAAGTCATTTTTTGGGTTTGATTTTCTTTGAAGAACCTCTTCCTAGTCTTGATCATTTTTAGTGAAGAGATCATCTTCATAACTATTGTGGGCATAAGGACAATGTGACGCAAATTTCTCTATGTGTTGGGGTACCATCCCTTTGGGATCATGTATTTAAAACCAGAATATAGAAAACCTGTACTCCAAATGGCTCAGACCTTCTTTCTTGGCATGTGTGGTGTCTTTGACTATATAATACCTGATATGGAAACTATAGGGTATAAAATCTCTATTCTTATCCTTCATGAGAGAGGTGTTGAAACCCTGTAAATGGTCTGGTAGCATATTTCCCCCAACACCAAATGTTCCGAGACATAAGCAGGGAGAAAATGTGGAGCATTGGTAGCTCCAAAAACCTTGATATAAGTGTTATTTTCTTTCAGATGCCAATGACCTACTTTGGATATCATTTTCTTGGATGCTACTGAAAGTCTTGGAAAATCTTTCCTTAAAATAATAAAATGTATCTTGGCTATGAACTCATCACATATCATGGCACAAAATTTATTATACTTTTTTTTCTATATGATACTGAAATACACATGTATAGGTAACTCAACAGCATGCCAGCTCATATTCATACCTAAGAAAACATTCCTCACACAAATCACGTCTAGCAAGTAGGATGCCATAAAAAGGGATGGTGTTTCACCTTATTTTTTCTCATGAGTTTGTTGAATAGTGATGCTCAATTTATTTGAAATAATGGCCCCCTATTTGAATCTACTTTGAGAGACCACAATTGTATATGCTAGGGGAATCTAGGCTTATGAAAATATTGAGCAATACTTTTCTCCATAAAATCTACAAATAAGTTCCATTAAGTACATGTATAGTTCCCTAAGATTTTTTGTGTTGTACCAACCATTGCTCCTATTCAATAATTTATTATCCTCCATCCACTAGAAATATAATACATGGCCGGTGTTATGTCACTCATAGAACTTAACCACAAAATTAGTATTCAGACTTTTTTCTGAATCTTTGAGCTTACAATACGTTTTCACTTCTACCAAAAGGAACACATCGACGCATTCCCCTTCCACATTATTGACTACACATTTGTCAATGTCTGTATGGTCAATTATCCACCCTAGGTTTTCTATGCAAGGAAAAATGGGAGCTCGAAATTCCACCTTGTGTAAGAATACCGTCTAATATTTGAAAAAACTTGG
>JASDQU010303768.1:0-11279 GCA_032191745.1 Picea mariana | reverse complement strand
ATAATTCACACAGAAGGTATTGTACCTTCTCTTCCTGATCTCTGAAACATGAAATAAATTATGGAACAGTGGCAAATGAAATGGGTTTACCTTCTCTGATGGCCTTCACTGTCAACAATAGATACTGTTCCAGCAAGAATAAAACATAATTAGTGGCAGGGGCTCTGCAATTGATGGCATCAGAATAGACATCACATATGTGTTTGATTTTCTCCAAAGCTTCTTCCAATTGGGTTTGCACCTTTTTGGTCTTCTCTTGGGCTCTAGTAAGCGCAGTATAAGTTTTTCCCTTTGTTGCTGTCATATCTTTCATTTCGTTAACAACCCTTTGATATTCAGTCCTAGTTACCATTTCCTTTTGGTGTTGGACCAATGCTTGTTGTTCTTGTGTAAGTTCTTCTTTTAGTCTATCAATGATGACACTCTGTTCCTGAGATTGAGATGTTTGGTGTTCTTCCATAACACTCATCTCCTCCTTTATATTGAATCAATGCTTGTTGGGCTTGTTCCAATTCTTCTTTTAGCTCATGAATGATGGCACCCTATGCCTAAGACTGGGATGTTTGATATTCATTCATTTCTTCTCTGGTGTGAGTTAATGCTTGTTGAGTCTATGCAAGCTCTACTTCTAGTCTATTCATGATAGTACTCTTTTCCTGAAACTACTCTATTATCATCAGTAATTCACCTCTGTTTTGAGTCAGGGTTTGTTGTGACTGCAGTATTTCTTCTTCCAGTCTCCTAATAGTAGCATTTTTCTCAAAAAGTTGAGTTGTTTCCTCTAAAACTAGAGTATCTGTCTGTATCTCAGTATCAGCCATCTCTTGTGTTTCTACAGGAATTACATCTTCATCCTGAACTGTTGTTTCTTCTACCATTAATTCCTCAGGATCTATCTATATTCCTATAGAAGTTGTACTATCTGCTTTCTTAGGAAGAGGGTTTCTTCCTTGGATTCTGCCCTTTTTGTTTTTCTTTCTCCTATGGATCTTGTCTGCTAGTTCCAACTGTTTTCTCAAGTCTTTGATAATCTCCTTGAGATTTTCCACTTTTTGCTTTAATCTTACATCCCTCTTAGCCTTCTTCTTCAGCACTTTGTTTTCTTTCTTTAATTTCCTAATTTGTTTCTGACTTTTGGCTTATTTCTGTCTATGGGGGATCTCGAGGTCTTATTCATTTTGTTCAGCAGATGGTTGTCCCTCTGTTTCTTCCAAGTGCTCTGTCTATTCAATGGGGTTTCTTTCTTCAAAAATAAATTCCTCTTGTGTTGTGTCATCTGGAAAGGACATTTCAGTGTCAGGAAATTCATCAGCAAGTTTTGAAGAGGAGCCTGGTTCTGGTTCTTTTTCCAGATTATGTTCATCCCTGTCAGTTGAGGTTCCTAAGTTCCCCAGAACCTGAGCCATTTCTATCTCATAACTCTTAAAAAAGTGTTTTTCCATGTGCTTTGATGCAGGTTGGGTGTCTCCCTGATTATCTTTTTGTGTTGTCTGCCCTGCTTGGTCAATGTCTTGAATATTTTCCTGTAAAGGTTGTTCCATGACATTCTGAGGTTCTTCAGGGTGCTCTGTTGCATCCTGAACTGCTTCAGTTATTTCTTGGATTTGTTTGCTTCTCTTCCTTGTCCTAGGGGGGGATCTAAGAGCAACCATTGTTCTCCTCTTTCTTTTTGTTACTGCCTATGTCTGTGAGGTCTGCGCCTCAGTAATTTGAGCAGGGTCTAATTCAACTTCAGTTTGGGGCACTGGAGTTTCTCTTTGGGTGGTAGTTGCCTACTCCAGTTGTGGAGATCTACTGTCCTCAATGGTTTGAGCAGGTTCTGCTTCAATTTCAGTCTGAGGTGCTGAAATATTTCCCTCAATGGTTTGGGAAGGTTCTGATTCAACTTCAATCTAAGTTGGTGAAATATTTCCCTCACTGGTTTGGGTAGGTTCTGGTTCAACTTCAGTCTGAAGTGGTGAAATTTCCCTTTGGGTGGTGGTCGCCTGCTCCAATTGTGGAGGTCTATTGCCCTCAATCAAAGTTTCCCAAGTCAACTGAGTTTGACTCAGTGCTTTATCCACTATCAATTTAACTAGCTTTTGATGGCTAATAACAATAACAGGATCTTTGGACTTTTGTGTCCTTAGAGTGACTTCATGTAATATAGTATCTAGGAAGAAAGGAAGGTTAAGTACTAACCGTTGCTTCAAGGCTGCCATCAATTTAAGATGGCGTGGTCGAATTACATCGTACTGTACATCGCAGGTGATGTAGCATTGAACTATCCCTGCCAGTTCCTTCCATGGTTCACTGAGGGTATTAGGATTTAGTCCCTTGCCTTTTTTGTCCAATTCTTCCCCTGGTTCTGTGAAAGATTCCACGGCTTCCCTCAGCTTCGTGTATTTCCCTGTCCATTTACTACCTATGTTAGAGAGGCCTATGACCTCTGCTATGATTTCCGAGGTGACTGGTATTCGTATACCCTGCACCGTAGAGTTTTCACCTTGCAGATTTTGAAAGAATTCTAGTGTGACATTCGTGTCATCTCCTTGCAAGCGGTTGAAGTATTCTATCCACCCTAGGCAATGTAGGATTTCTCTCACCTGTTATGTAACTCAGAGTAACGCCGGCTCTCTGCGCACACTTCTGCCACCCATATTTCTGTGAGAAGAAAGAACAACTATCGTTCTTGTTTACAAATTTGGTTAGACCAGCTTTGGAAAAATAGATGCCAGAAATGGAAAATATCAGCGATGACAAATGTATAAAGACGTGGGTTTTTTATTAATTGCAATCATTATGGCTAGTTGGGAAGTTTTCCAAGCATCCCCCTCATTAATGTAGAGGTTTTCCTCAACCGCCAATGTAGGTGGAAGCCATGAGTGCGGGTACTTTTGGGTAAGAGGTAATGATTGCGTCGCCACCGCCGATAGGGCTAACCATATATAATTTTCAAAAAGATACATTCCACCAAAAATAATTTAAATGATAGTCATTTGATGTGTGGAATTTATAAAGTTAGTACACCTATGTGCAAAAATTATTTATGGAGAAATCAATCGAAAATAAGTTAAATCTGTTCATTATATGTTTTTAATAATCCACATAACATAATATTGTTACTTTTCTTGGTGATTGAGTATAACTAATATGATAGCCTCATTTTTTTTAGTAAAGGAGGTCTAGAGACACGCAAAAACTTGGTATTTTGAGATAATCTTCCATACCATAGGCAGAGCCACTGTTGCCCGCAGGCATTCATAGCCTCGATAGGGTTTCCTTTTAACCCATAGATGAGCCTGTATCCTTCATAAACATACAGATCATCTTTTTATAAAAGAATACCATTATCCTGGTTTGGTAGCCAGATGGTGATAATGCCACTCACTAGATTGTAACGTAAGTGAACAAGCCAGCTCGTGATGAGACCTCTTGTCCTTTGAAAAAAAAAGTGTCAAAGGCCATTACCCTAGTGTGGTAGCCATAGTGGGAATGTCACTTTCATTAGTATCCTATGATCATGGTAGGTTGGTTCGTGATGAGACCCCCTATTCTTTTATGAAAAAAAGAAAAAGATTCTTATTGCATATTTTTTTATTTGTATTTTTTTTGTCTTTAATAAATATTTGAATTGTCTTTTCCCAAAAAGACCATTATCCTGGTTTGGTGGCCAGATGATGATAATGCCACTCACTAGATTGTAATGTAAGTGAACAAGACAACTCATGATGAGATATCTTGTCCTTTGACAAAAAAGTGTCAAAGGCCATTGCCCTGGTGTGGTAGCCATAGTGGGAATGTCACTTACGTTAGTATCCTATGATCATGGTTGGTTGGATCGTGATGAGACCCCCTATTATTTATGGGAAAATTTTATTATATTATATATATATATGTTTTTTTTTTTTNTGAGTGTTTATTTAGGGAGGCTCATCTACTCCTTAAGAGTAAGGGATGGTATAAGGAAGTATAGAGATGCCAAGTAAAAGTGTGTTGAAGTCTTCTTGTAACATAGAGGCAGGATATCATTCGGGTATATTTGTATATATAAGGGAGAGAAACAACTTATGGTGGTAATCGATTATGAACAAGTTTTAAGATATTTCGGAGAGATTAGTCCTCAAAACAATTTTTGATAAGGTGTGAGGGATCATCCACAAAATAACAATAGATCATTGTAATGATGATTAGAAATAGTGCTGGTGAAAATTAATTGATGAAAGCCGCACTTACAGAGGAATGGCTAGCATTTGAATAGTAAATAAGGGAACAACAATCACGTGAAAAGGAACAGTAGTTGTTCCGTTCAAAAAGGAACAACAGGCACGCAAAAAATAAACAACAGTTGTTCCGTTCACAAAGGAACAACAGTTGCATGAAAAAGGAACAACAGTTGCACAAAAGGGAACAACAGTTGTTCCGTTCACAAAGGAACAGCAGACGCGTGAAAAGGGAATATTAGTTGCGCGAAAAGGAACAACAGTTGCGCAAAAAAGGAACAGCAGTTGTTTCATTCACAAAGGAACAACGGACGTGCGAAAAAGGAATAGCAAGCGTGCGAAAAAGGAAACAACAGTTGTTTCGTTCACAAAGGAACAACAGACGCAGATATGTAAAAGACAGAGTCAGTGTAATAAAACAAAATGGGAGTAAGGAATAGAAGAAGGTGCTAATTGTAGTTATCTGTCCTGATTCTTGTTTCCTAGATGACTTTTCATAAAATAAGGAAAAACTAACCACTCAGTTGGAAAACTATGTACATTTTATGTATAGTATACACAGAATACATCTTTTATGGGGTTCGGGTGGCTGGGTTACCTTCCCAGCCAACCATAATCTGCACAGTAGGGTCTTTGCTTACCTCTTGATAGAAAGAATCTTTCGAAGGTGGCTGGTGGTAAAGTCATAGCCGGTGTCCATTGACCAGAAAGGGTGATCTAGACCCATCGATGGTGCTCAAAGTAACCATGCCATTATCATGGACTCCATTAATTTCATATGGCCCTAGCCATTGTGTCTGTAATTTCCCGGGGAAGTCCTAAAATCCAGAGTCATAGAGAAGCGCCCAGTCGCCTTTCTTGAATGATTTTTTCTTGATATGCTTGTCATGCCTGATTACTCTCTACTGCTGAATGACAAATGTGCACTCTATAGTATAAAAACGTGCTTCATCCAATTCGTTGAGTTGTTGAAGGCATCGTTTATGTGCTTTTGTAAGATTTAGTCTAATTTCCTAGGCCATCCTTAGGGTTTTGATATCGAATTTGATTGGGAAGATGGGTTCTTTACCATAGACTAGATGGTAAGGAGAGTAGCCAGTGGTGTTATGCCAAATTGTATGATAAGCCCATAAGGCATTTGGGAGCTCAGTAGCCAAATTCTATTGTTTTGTTGAGACAATCTTCATCAGAATTTCCTCTAGGACCTTATTGGTGCTTTCTACTTGCCCGTTTTCCTGTGGGTGGTATGGAGAAGTAACTATGTGCTTAATGTGATAGTTTTCCAGGGTGGCAGTGATTCTATGGCCTGTAAATTGTGATCCTCCATCAGTAATTATTTCTCTGGGTAGTCCATACCATACAAACAATTTGAAAAGGAATTTAATGACTACTTCTTCTGTTGCATTTGGTAAAGCTTCTGCCTCTACCCATTTGGTCATGTAATCTGTTGCGACGAGAATATAGGCCTTTTAATTTGACTTTGGATTAAAGGGGTCGACGAAGTCCAAAACCCATCTTTGAAATGGCTCTATGACTAGTTTTGTTTTCAATGGCATTTCATCAGCCTGACCTGATTTCCCCATCCACTGGCAGTTGTCACATGTCTGGACATATTTCTTAGCATCTCTAAATATTGAGGGCCAATAATAGCCCAATTGTAGGATTTTGTGTCCAGTCCTGCGATCTGCAAAATGCCCCCCACAAGGCTCATCATGTCCTACTTTCAGTATGTCATAGATTTCATCCTCTCGTATGGATCGCCGGATCTGGAGATCATCTCATGTGTGGAAAATATATCCACTGATCCAAGTGAATCGTGTGCTACGTTGGATGATCGGTCGTCTTTCCCTGGATGATAAATGTGTCGGTAATCTTCCCGCTGCTAGATAGTTTGCTACATCAGCGTACCACAGTGGTTTTGTGTCGACAACAAACAGATGCTCATCCAGGAATTGATCCTCAGTTGTTAATGAGTCATCTATTTTTGGGAATCGGGACAGGAAGTCTGCGACAAAATTTTCTCTCCCAGGTTGATCTTTGATGGTGATATTAAATTCCTGTAATAATAACAACCATCGAATGACCCACCCATTAGTAATTGGTTTATTAGCTAGATATATAATGGGAGAATGATCAGTATACAGGATAACTGGATAGCCTATTATATAATGACTAAATTTATTGATGGCATGTATAACAGCTAAGAACTCTTTCTCTGTTACTGTATAATGAAGTTCGGCTGGAGTTAGATTCTTGCTAATGAAATAAATGGTGTAGGGTTTCTTTTCTTCTTCCTATCCCAGAACAACGCCTATGGCAATGTCTGAGGCATCGATTGAGATCTGAAATGGTATCTCCCAATTTGGCCCTCTCAATACTGGCACTGTTGAGATCAATTTTTTGAGCCCTGCAAAAGCCACGTCACATTTGTCGGACCATTTAAATTCTACATTACCAGTTAAAGCATGTAGGGGTGCAATATTTTTTGAAAAATTTTGCATAAATCTGCGATAATATCCTGAAGCACCAAGGAAACTACGTACCTTAGTTTGTGTTTGTGAAGTAGGTAGATTAAGTATTACCTCAATTTTTGTTGGATCTACTCTAATTCCATCTACAGAAATGTAATGCCCTAATACCACACCTTCTATCATCATCATGTGACATTTTTCATGGATTAAGCATAACTTGGTAGCGATGCACCATTCTAATACCTTCTCCAGATTAGTTAAGGCTTGATCGAAATCGTCGCCATACAGAGTAAAATCATCCATGTAGACTTCAAGCCCTTCGCTAATCAGATCACTGAATATGCCTAGAATGGACCTTTGGAATGTAGCTGGAGCGTTACAAAGTTCGAAGGGAAATACTTTGTAGGCAAAGGTACCCCAAGGAAATGTGAATGTCGTTTTATCCTAATCTTCTGGGGTAATCTGGATCTGATTGTAGCCACTAAAACCATCTAGGAAAGAGAAGAATTTCTTCCCTGCCAAGGTATCCAGGACCTGATCGATGAAAGGTAATGGAAAATGATCTTTTTGAGTAGCTTTGTTTAGTTCCCTGTAATCAACGCAGATTCACCACTTCCCATTTTTCTTTGGGACAATGACTAATGGGGACACCCATTGACTATCTGAGATAGGGTATATTAAATCTGTCCAACAACTTTTGTATCTCTTCTTTAACAATATCTCAGAGGTGGGGATTCAACCTTCTTTGCGGTTGTCGGATAGGTCGGGAGTCTTTCTCAATATAAATGTGGTGTGTGCAGAGTTGTGGGTCAATACCTTTCATATTAGAGTACTTCCAGGCAAAAGCTTGCTGGTATTTAGAGAGGGTTTGGATTAGCTTTTGTTGTTGTTCTTCTTCTAGGTTGGAATTAATGTTCAGAGACTTCTCTGGTGCGATCTCGATGGGTTTTCTGTTGTGGACAGTGGTAGTCAGAATTTGTTATTCCATTAAATCTTCCAGGGGGTCTCCCTGTGCTCCACAGTCTAGAACATCTTGGAGCATATGGCATGTTGGGTTATTTATAGTGGTTGGGTTGTTAAGAAACCTACTGATTACATCATCCTCTAGCTGATTCTTGTTATTGAGGGCTTCTTCCATCGTGAGTGGTGCACGCAGATCCTTCTCTAGATATCATGGAGGTGGCAATTGTGGATATACGATCGTTGGACTGGGTTTGGCTAGAGGGTATAAGATGAGATTCCTAGTAACACCTCCTCTCTCAATTGTCATTGTACCTGATCAGTAGCCTATGTACGCATCAACTATTGTGAGCCATGGTCTGACCAATATCAGTGGATGCCCTTCAAGTCCACTTTTTGGGTTGATGATGAGAAAATCTGTGGGATATTCCCAGGAATCAACTGAAATGGCTATATCATGTAGTGTGTCGAGTGGTTTGACCACTGATCGATCGGCCAATTGCAACATAATCAGGGTTGTGTCGAAAGAGTGAAATCCCAGAGCATTGCAGGTTTCCATAGTTACAATGTTGATGGCTGCCCCCAAATTGACTAAGGTATTTGGAAAGGAACAACCCTAAATATGTATTGTTACTATGGGGTTCCCTGGATATGCATATTTAACTGGTGTTTCTCTATCCAAAATTAGATCAGATAAGGCTCCCACTACATGAATTGTTGATGATGAATTTTTTATTTTTCTGACGGGCTTTCTCCCACATAGCTTCTTAATTGTCTTTGCATAGATCGGTATGTCTTGCAGGGCTTGCAGGAGTGGAATCTTGATGTATAAATTTATGAGTTCCACTACAATGTTGAAGTCAGGATATACGGTTGGTTTTTCTATCATCAGTCTTTCAGGGAACGGAGGGGAGGGAATTGTTTCTTTATCAGAGTCTTGTGATTCGACTGTGTCCCCCCCTTGCCTGATTTCTTCTATTATTATCATAGTTGAGGGTGTTGTTGTTGGTTGTTTTTCATTCCCCTATTCTTGAGGAACGTCATTTTGTTCGAGAGAGATGATGCGCCCCGATCTTAACCGAATTTCATTGCACCCTACTGGATTGATTTCCCCTTCTCCACTTTCCATAATCTGGATGAGCTGAGCTAGTCTGTTATTGGGATTCGGGTAGGGTTGGGTAGGTAATTCAAGGCGCAATTGTGATTGGGGCAATGGGAGTGGAGTTTGTAATGGAGGTTGGGTTTGAGAAGTCATCCCCATAGGTTGATTATTCATCCCCATGGGGCGCTGCTAGTTCTGGTTCCAATTGGGGTTTTGGGCAATCGAGTTAGGCCATTGTGGAGGGTAGGTATTATTCAAATTTTTCTAGGATGAGGTGGGGTATTGCGAATTTGGCCAATTGGAACTTGTAGTTGGTTGATTTTTTCAGTTGGGGTTTGTGGCAGGCTGGTTTTGCCAAGTGGGGATTGTAGGTGGGTACTGTTGGGGCTAGAAGTTCTAATTAGTAAATGGCTGGCCCTGCCATGTGCTGCCAACATTTTGTTGTTGATTATACTGTCTAGGATTCTTCTATTGATTGTATTGTCCGAGATTCTACTGTTGATTGTACTGTCTAGGAAATAAAGAAGAAGAGTCCTGAAATGTATTTTGAGGCCGGGACTGCCACTGATGGCACTGAGCCATCAGATATAATGGTTATGTTTCCTCTTCTGCCTCTTTGAACACAGCTTTCAATCCAGGGAGTGATGGGCAGTCTTCTGTATCGTGATCCTTGGCGCAAATGGCACAGACCCACACTATATCCAAGGGGAATTCTCTTGGACCGTGTTTCTTTCTGCACCTATGGAAAAATATAGCCAAGGTATGCTCTACCTCTACCTTTTTTTGTTTGGCCTGCAATACATCCAATTGTGTAGTTAGAGTGCTCAAAATATCTGTTTTAAAATTTTCTAGGAGATTACTAACTTCAGCTCGCGTAAGACCCCCACTAGAGATATTGTTATTTCTTGTGAGGGACATCCCCATTCCTGATATGGTCTGTGTACTTCCTCGTGAGCAACTGATACACAATGGAACAATGTCTTCATAAGTTTCCTGATAAATGTCACCTTTCCCCATTAGATTCAATGTTTCTACCCATTCATCTTTCATACCCTTAATCAGAGTTGCTTTGAGTACTTCACCTAGTAATGTACTGTAGGGTGATCTTTGCAAGTTATACTAAAATCTTTCGACATATTCTTCTAATAATTCATTTTCTTTCGCAGTCATTTGAAAGATTTCATCTTTTAGGTCTATGGTTCTGCAACAATCTTGATATTTTAACAAGAAGGTTTGTTTCATCTGGTCCCGTGAATTGATGGTTCCACCTCCCAATCCCATGAACCAACGTAGGGATTCCCCCTTCAAGGTAGAGGGGAATAGTTTTAATTTTGGGGGTTCAAAGGTGTAGTCATACCCTCTACATAGGACATCAAATTCAAATAGGAATGCATCCGGGTCTTCTGAAATCAATCTATGGAAGGTTGGCAGGTTTTGTAAGGGGATTGTTTTCATGGGGGCATTGGTAATTGGATCAACTATTGAATACTCCAGCATGGAGGTCTGGGGTTGTTGTTGATTTGCTTGTGCCATTTGCTCGAAAATGTGCCAAAATTTTTCAGGAGGTTCATGTTCTGGGTATTCTATTTGAAATGGTTAATTATTTGGTCTTCCAAGGAGATTAACTGCACTCCATTTATCTAGGATTTCGAATATGCCTTCTTCTTTCGCAGAAGACTCAGGATCAGGTGGTGGTGGTGGGTATACCTTGGCAACCCCGCTAGTTTCTCCTACTCCTTCCTCTAGATTATTAGAGCTTCCCTCTTCTAAAGGTTTGAGTGGTGGGAGATCTGTGCTCTAAAAGCTTTGCTCAATTCCTTCAGTTTTACTATGAATCGCAGCGTGGGCCGTAGTTGGTGAAACTACTGCCTGAGGGGTTCAGATGGATCCTTTCCTAGGTCCAACCGAAGCTTGGGATTCACTCTTTTTAATGATTTCATCTATGAAAGTGCTTCTTCCAGGGATCACCGAACCCTGGGTTTTGGTAGTTTTTGGTGGGGGTTTTGGTTTTTCAAGATCCTTCTTTCTAGTCATACACACTTCACACAACAACAAAAGAAATTTCAATAAAAGAAACACCTATGAGACCTTTTAAGTGTCAATTGGAGGTAAGCGTTGGCATAAGCATTTTACTTATTACCTACGTAGGTTCTTACCTTCCGTCTTCAATACCTAGTCCTCCAGAGACACAACCTATGCTACCTTTGACATTCTCCCCGGCAGCGACGCCAAAATGTTGGGCCCTAAAGATGTCATAAAAACAACCTTAGTTTAACATTAATTTATCAACCTAGGGATTCGTCTTTTATCTCAAGAATATCGGCAAAGTTTATGCAGGTAGCCTAAAATCGTGTAGCTAAACCAGATCTGAGTTCATCAACAATCAAGTTCCTCAAATGTTCACCAAAGATTCTAAGAACTAAATGAAATTGAAATCTGATCACTAAGATGTTGTAAAATGAAAGGAACTAATTAATCTAATTGAATTCACTTAACTATAAAGCAGTAATTGAATCTAAGAAAGGACTTGCAGATTTAATCTAT
>JASDQU010303767.1:0-11424 GCA_032191745.1 Picea mariana | reverse complement strand
TTGACTTTACAGTTTCAAGCTTCCCACATGACCTTATTATTAGCTCTCCTTTCTTAACAACAAAATTATGAAATTTATACTTTAATCGTCCTTCAAGCCTACAATCATCTCAAAGACTCGAAACTTGCATATATATACAAGTTTTGTAAGGTTTTAACCATTTGCCAAAATTTGAGCTAGATGTAGGCAACCCCTTATATTCTTCAAGTACATAAGAGTTTAGCTTTAGATCTATGGTCAAATAAAAACATCAAATGCATTAACGGAAATTGACCATGTGGTTTTATATATATTTATCATACTTGATTACTGAATCAAAATGTTGCAGGATAGCATTCACATGAAGTCTAGGCTTTGTTGTGACTTGGATCAATTGACAAGGATTATAAAAGCTTATGATTTGAGTTATTTTTTTTTTGTTTTCCCAACAAATAATTCATGTAGTACTTCAATGCCTAAACTCTGATGTACAATTCCTTATCTTATTTGGGTATATTATGATTGCACCAACAAATGTTTCAAGTGTTATGTTATCCAACTCCTTCATTGTATCAAAGGTTCCGCCATTGTGTATCATGTAAAATTTGCTTTGATTTCAAATGAAATTTCAAGTAATGCAGGAAGGATACCATGGGGTCAGAAAGAATTCCCATTTAATGTGGTTAACATGGTCATGGATTGAGACAGGGGTAGAGCTCCAATGGATTTCCAACAAGATATAGATATCACAGATGTCGAAGCACCTTCATAAACTATAGTAGTATTGATGGTAATATTATTGCACTACACATGGATTTGAAAGGCCACGTGGTAAGGTAAGCGAAGCTTCACATACGTAACATCAAACTTGATAACATTTAAGCCACTCGGTCCTAGAACACCTAATGCAGATAAAAGAACATTCCTCTATGAGGGACACGTCTGGAGCACCTCCAAAGCCAACATCGTGCATGGAGTTTGGCCCAAATATTCGACAATCGAATAATTTTGGATGTCTCTAGCATTAGGATTGTGTGCATAACACTTAAGCACTCCTTTCAGAATATGATGCAAAGGTTCCAACTTTTCGATCTTCAACGATGTTTCTAGGGGAGGAGGAGACTTCATACTTAAAATAGTTTGTGAACAACTGTAATTGCAATATCAATTGGCTACATCAATATGAGACTTGACCATATTGATGCATAGATGGGAACCTTAATCTACCAATAGTTTTTTACTCCCACTCGATGCATTTGTGGTGTTAGAGGTCCTAGAGGTCATATTCTGATTACGTAGAAACATGTTGGTTAGCGTATTAGGTTCTGCTATGCGATGAGCCTCGAGGCTTCCTAAATTTTGGTGCATAGGTGAGTAAGGTGATCATATTTACAAAGTTTACATGGAAACTTTACCTTCCTCTTCTCTTTCTTTCCTTCACCACCATTATTATTCGAATTATCATTATTATTATTGTCCTTGGCTTTATTATTTTTATTATTCTTCCCACCCTTACAATTATTACCTTGTCCTTTCCTTTTTTTCCCTTCGGGTTGCTGGATACCATCTGGGTTTAACGACGACTGAAAATAATGTACATCCACTGACTGGGTGGTGGATGAAAAATCTAAAGCTTATCCTACTACGTGATGGCTTAGAGAAAAATCTTTCAAATGGTTCATCACCAAATCTATAATCTTGGCACTTGCAAAACCTACAATGTGATTGCCAAGAGGTCTAGGATTTTGTCTAGGATCATAGTTTAAAGATGGTTCATCAGGGAGAATTTCATAAATCATCCCATATTGAGCATATATGAGGTCCAATTACTCGGATTTGAATATGGCTTCTTCCTTAGAGGTCACTATGGATGTAGAAACATCCTTTGAAATATAAGGAAACAAAGAGTTGAGAAACCATTCCAACAGAAACTCTAGAGGAATGTAGACCTTAATAATGATCTTCTATATATTCCACTCTTATATATGATCAGAGATATGGGTGGATTTATCATGAAAAAAATTCGACAACTGTTCTAGTTCGGCATCGTAACAAACTGATAATTGGAAGTGGTTGAGAAAAATGAACACCATCTGGTTGAAAGTTTTGTAAGTTCCCTCGGGTAGCTGAATGTACCACTTCTAAATGACCCCCATAAGGGTGCATTCAAATATCCTAAAATGAATATAATCGTCATTAAGGGAGTTATATGAGCACTAAAGGTGGAAAGTAGTCACATGGTCACCCGGGTCCTCACCATTCTTGCCTTCAAATTTTAGAATGTATGAAAGAATCTTAGTGGCAACGAGGGGCCACAACAGATCATGAAACACAGGGTCATTCATTAACTTTGATAGGTATGTCAGATTTAGCATGTCCATAAAAGGGATTTTGGGTTGCGACATATAATCCCATGCTTTCGGGAAAGATTGGGGTTGAGGGATTGCAGACCATCCAGGGCTTTGGTATATACCAATGCCTTGTCTGGTAGGGTATTATCCTCCTCCTAAATGACTCGTGAAGAGTTGTAATGGCACCATACCCACGGAAATGCAATGATAAGGATTATATATGTTTCTCCCAGATGAAGGAGCTCTGTGTTGCAGGTTTCCCATACTGTGAAACTGAATCCCTCTGGATGGAACATCAACGGACAGAGGGGTAATTGCCATAATAAAAGAATTTTTTGAAATCAACATGGAGGAAGAGAGAATGATGGATGGAATATACGAAGTAAACTAACCGCCCATTAGATCACTCCATCATGGAGCACCGAATTTAGGATTAGGCTTGGAGGAAAGACGATTCCAACCTCCAAAAATAGGAACTACTCGGGGAATATGACTTCTACCAAACAATAAAGGAACATAAGGAGACATTGTTCCCCCTGACTCAAAACTAGGATTCATATTAGTTGTTGAAATGGAGGTTGAGAAGTGTGACATCATGTTGGGAATACCAAAAGAGAAAGGATTAGAGGTTGAAGTAATTTATTGAGAATCATGATGTGCAATATTGTATGGAAATATAAAAGGATTTGTCCCCACAGGATAAGAATATCTCATGTGTTAGGCATCAAAAGGACCTATGACATCACCGATGATAAGGGATTCTAGGGGATCCCACTAATCATAGAGGATATGGGGGTCTAAGGAATTCTTGAGAATTTTGTATCTAACTCAGTACTCATGGTTGGATGATCAAGAGATTAGGAGGTGGAGATATATGTACCACTTTTATTAACTCTATGCCTTTTGGGAGGAAGCTTCGGTAAGGGCTGAAGACACGATGGTAATTTCAAAAGACGAAGAGACTAACGAGGAGGCTAGTCTCACTCCACGATGACTCAAAAATCAAGATATAATAAAAAATCCTAACTCCAACTAATAATCAGAGAGCACACCAAAATAAAGCAAAAGGAAAATGCACACAAACATGATATAATGGATGAAAAGGGGCTTCCCAAACTAAAGTAGGTATTCCTCGCCCAATCAGTTATAAGGAACCTTGTAGGCTTAACAATGCAGTTGGTCAAATCCCCTCGGAGAGGTAATCCTCCATAAAGGCTGTGTGTTGTCTGATCCCTATCCGACTCAAGGTACCTGCAGAATAACCCCTGCAAGCAACCTATGTGGCTACCTATGTCAAGAAACTAAATTCACCACCATATAAGCAGGGTAGCAAAGCCTAAAATCTCAAAAGAATCACCTCTCACAGAGGTAAAGGTACTATCAAGACCCATAGATAAGAATAGAACCATATAAATATCTTTGACTCTAGGATGGTATTATGACTCAGCATATAAAAGGAAGAAAATATAAAAACACTGCTAAGTACTAGTCTTGAATTTGAAAGAGATGGTATTCTTCTAAATGCAATTTTCACAATGCAATCTCTATAATTTCAATGAAGTGCAATCTTTCCAAATGTGTCAAAATCAATGAAAAGTAATCAAAAGCGAAAATGCCATAAGTACAATCCGAATAAACAATTTTTTTTGTATTTTTGATATAATGAAAAGAAAATACAAGGACTGAATAACAACCTCACAGGTAGGAACTACTTCAAGAAAAAAGATACATGCCAACAGGATACCAAGAAGCCACTACTCAAACCAATATGCAAGGACAACAAATGAGAAAAATGAAAAGAAAGGATTTTTCCCAAAAATGCAACAATCAAAGACTTCCTATCACTTTGTAGGCACTTAAAAATCATAATAGAAAGCCAAGAAGACTCAACAAATAATAAAACTTACCCATCAAACACAAAACTCAACCAGCAAGACTTACAAGGAACCGACGTGTATATATACTCCCTAAACACAAAAAGCTCGCATATGTACGTGATTGTCAAGGGAAAAACTGCATATACCAAGAAAAACACTGCCAAAGCAAGGGTTAAGCCAAGAAACTTAGATGCAAGATAAAATATAAGATGTGAAGCAACAAGTGACAAGGAAACTCAGAAAAAAAGAGAGAAAATCAAGGATAAAAACACTCAATACCCCAAAAAGAAGATATCCCCAGTGGAGTCTCCAATTATGTTACGAGGAAAATATATCTATGGCTATGGGAAAACCAAAACATATGGAATGACACCTAGAAATCAACTCTAATCTCAAGTAATAATATATAAATGAAATGCTAACAAGACAAGTCTAGCATCCTACCTTGTTCGGACGTTCAAACAAGACCACCATTGAGCATAAAACCCAAAGATTTATACCTGCAACTTGTCCTCAACAACAAAGATACACAAGCATATGGTGATAATATATAATTTCAGCATATAAATTAGTATAATCCATTAACATACATGACAAATACACCCATGGAAAGTAATTCAAATATTTTCAATATATTAATTGGATGAGAAAATAGTATTTCTATTAAAGTAATCAATAGAAGTACACAAGTGACAAAATTCTACAAAGACACATATCGGAATTGCGAAACTAAGTGCCTCCAGTTGGGCCTCCACCACTTCAATCCTTCACAAAGGCAAGCTAATATGTAGGAGTCAATTAGGTTCTTCATCAAAAAATTGGAATATCTTGGGGGATGAACACAAGAAGTTCATACTTTCAAGGACAAAGGGATGCAGACTCAATATGAAGTGAACTTTCTCGAGAGTGTATTTGCTCTCAATGTGTTGAATCCCCTCAAGGCTTGGATATGGCTCACTTTATAGCCTCGAAATGGAACTGAAGGGTCAATTCATAGCATTTCCATTATATGGAAGGTAAAGGATCATAGATCTTGTGACATGTCATAGAAACTTGACATAATTTTTAATTTTTGAGCACCAACCCGATGTACGTGGGTTGTAGTGGAGCAAACTACGTATACACATGTTGTATAATTGATAGGGTGTGTATATGTACAAGAATGTGTATTTCAACTCTAGAGTGAACAAAAACGGGACTTCAAGTCTGTAGAGGGATATGAAATGCCATCAAAGCAAGATGCATGGAGTGAGGAAAAATTTACTGTAACAGGTGCTAGTGAGTAGCATCATTGATTCTAGGTCTTCCATTCTTCAATAAGTAAAAAATTGAAGTTTTGGAGGGATTCCACGGGGAAATATGATGTGCAGGATATTGTTAAAGGGTTGGATGAAAAATTAGTTCTAGGTGGCTCTTCGAGAAGTACCTTCCTTGGTAAGAGGGAATATTGATTTTTGTCGCATCGTAAAGGTACTTCCACACAGGTCTAAGTGTCTCAACGTGTGGAAGTTATCCAAATCCTTCTACCTTGGTAGTTTAATTTATTTATAGGAATTATTAAAGTAAAGTGATTTTATTAATTGTTGAGTTCTATTTAATGAAATTATAAGGTTATTATAATTATTGAATCAAATATTATCCATCAATATCAAGTGAGGTGAGATTTAATCTCAACCCTCAATAACTTTGGAGATTATGGTTAGGTCATAACTCAATATTATTAAAGAAAGGATAAGGTGAAGGAGGAAGACACTTCTATGATCATATCATAGAGAGACAACAAAGAAATATTTTTTTCTTAGGGATATCTTGGATAGCTAGATAAGGACTTCCATATAGAGATTAGTACATGTAAGGGAGAAGAAAGAATAAGGGGAACTGCAAGAGGATCTAGCAGATTAGATTCGTAGTAGAAGAGAGAAGATGTGCACACTTCATAGGCCAGTCAGGGTACGTATGTATCTGGGATACAATGCAATAAAGTGCATATGTATGTAGGTGACATTGACGACAGACATGTACATATCTGAAAATTTAAAGTACAGGGTCATACAACCATGGAGGAGTTGTTGGGGTTTGCAAGTGTTGTCTATATTTTTTTGTATTTATCAGTGGGCCATTTTCACAAGTTTGGGAACCCTTGTAAGCAATGATGTTATTTTAAATATAATATGATTTAAAGGAAATAATATCTTTGTGTATTGTGAATGATATTTGGTTTTCTGTATTGCTTCCACTATTTATTTCAGTTAATTATTCCAGCAAGTGTATTTTGTTTTGTGAGCCGCAATTTGATTTACAATAAGGAAATCACTAGTAAAAAATTTCCCTAAGTGTCGAGATTAGAACGTTAATAGTGATCTATACTTTCCTAAAGATTAATAATCTAATAATGGTGTATTACATCCTTGGTGGTAGTGATCCTTAGTTTCATTCTTAGATTAATCCTAATGTTGTATTATTATGTTTCTACCATGGTTAGGTATTTTCTAGGGAGTAGAACTTATTTTTCATGACGAAACACTTTAATGGAACACACTTATTCATTGGCACACATGCTGAGGAAGATCACATATTTTATTGTTAGTTTACTTGACTAAAAGGGACATTAGATGGGCTTCCCAATTGTAGCATGATGGGTCCCACTTTTGAGATATTTTGACCACATTTTTACTCTACAAATTTCTATTGACCATTATTAGTATAATTATGTTTTTTTTGTGCAAGTGATTGATTGTGGAATGAATTGGATGGTTGAGTGCATGCTATGTACTAGTTTAGCTACGATTTTGATAATTATATGCATCTCTAAGGATATACTAATCCATTCTTCAAGAAGGTCGAGGTTCAAGGAGGACCTACTCCAACATTGGATGAGAAGAAAGGGGGATTGTGTCCCCTCATCAACCTACAAAGGCTTGAATATCCTTCAATCGCACAAGGAACGAAATCCCATGTGATCCATTTAAGTTCTTAACTGAGAGAGGGTAATTTAAGAAGTGATTTGATCCCTAGAACATAGGTCCCTAATTATAGGGAACCAAGAGGCATAATAACTTCAATCAAGGAACAATAGAAGAGTTGATTGATGCAATATTTTAGTATAAATAAGAGTTAGGGGCTATCTCTGGAGGTCTTAGTCATTTTTCTAAGAATTAGGAACTCTTAGAGAGCTTAAGAGTACAAACTCTTTTGAGATGTATTGTTGTTATGAACTAGTTTGCTGATGCAAAAGGTTTCCTTCCAAATTTCATGTCATTGGTAGTTTTTTAGGTTCCCTATAGAAGCATTTTGTACGGCCCACTGAAGGTTAGTCTTGGGCACTATGCCAAATGCTTTTCTAAAATCAACAAAGAAACATAAGAGATTTTTTTTATGATTTTGACACTCCTCAATGATCCTAAGTGTGACAAGGTGGTTCATATTTGAATGATAGCTCTTAAATCCAAGATGGCCTTTAGCTATTTTTTCATGACTTTCTAGCCATGCATTGATCTTCTTTTCTGGAATAATTCCATATCACTTGGATAAATAAGGCTAATCAAGTATCAAGTATGGTATCAAGTTTTAACAATTGCTTTGTTATGTAGATGTAGGTCCGCAACAACTAGAGGTATTCCCACGACATCAGTGAAGGGGCCGAGGAGATGAGAGAGTAGGTGGGGACACAGAGAGATTGCTACAGAATGTGTAGGGGAACCTATATCTATTGACACACAAGATTCCTATGGTTCAATTGGAGGTTCTTCTAGAGGTGAAGCAGCGACAGGAGCTTGGTGTACCTCATGCGTGGGTGCAACTCTTCCACCGTCTTGCAAATTCCATAGTGTTCTATCATGATATGCATCCAACACCACAGACATAGATTCTATGGTTATGATGTGTATCATCCATATGCGTATTTTGAGGGTGTGAACCCCATTTTGTACTATGACACCATATTTTTTGAAAGGATGAAATACA
The DNA here is from genome assembly GCA_032191745.1 of Picea mariana. Classification (NCBI taxonomy): domain Eukaryota; kingdom Viridiplantae; phylum Streptophyta; class Pinopsida; order Pinales; family Pinaceae; genus Picea; species Picea mariana. Next base: position 3,254 of record JASDQU010303767.1, on the reverse strand, counting down.
AAAAAAAAATTGGTCTTCAACTTTACTTATATGTTACATTTTATAAATGTATGAATGTCTTTTCTTTACTTAGTTATGTGACAAATGGCAATATAAAATATAATTATCATATGCATCAGATACTTGATTAAAACTTCTATGGATGTGATTATAAGTAAGAAAATCAAAATATCGTTAAAAAATTCATACTCTTAGGAATCATTGGAGTAGAGTAGGATCTCTCACATGGTAACTGTCATTCAACTAACATATGACTAACTGGGAGTCTAGGAAAACTTCTAAAGATCAAACACCATGTGAAATGGCATCAGGTAATAACTCTATAACGATGCTATACTCAACCAGATTATTCATTGATGGCTCTAGAAAAAGGCCACCCGAAGATACCAGTTGTCCCTCAGGTGAATAGATAACCCAAGCAACAGAATCCATGTTCCATGTATTATGAATGGAATCATCCACGAATCCTAAGTAGACCGAATATTCTCTTGGCATCTTCCAACCAAGGGAAAACTCAATAAGTAGGTTGATAACATAAAGAAAAGATAAAAACATATATACACTCAGATAAACTAATATACAAAGTTCAAGCCCAAGTTTGTGGGCTCAAGCATAATACCTTTTAAGGTAAAGCCCATTTCTGGACTCGTCTAACATATTCCCCTCATAATCCTATAATTCGTAGGATATTTTCTCTAAGACACATCACACGATATAAGGAATATGCCACATGGGGTTGAACTTACCTGGCCCCAACGGTTCTTTGGCTTAGTCATAAAGGAGAACCAAGTCACACTCAGCATACTGCCAGTGACATATAGAATTATTGCATTGAACCGTAAAACATCATTTATTCACTTCGATAGTCGTAAAAGCATCGCGACGTTGCTCATCAAGGTGCTCTATGTGTACTAGGTGTTTTTAATGATCGAATGTGTCAAGTAGGAGCTCAATTTCCATTTTAAGAGAAGGGATTTCACATTCAATACAAAGAATAGACTCCACACCATGTACTAACTAAAAAGGGGAGAAACCAGTGGAAGTCTTTACCGTAGTTCATTATGCCCAAAGTTAAAGGTAAAGCATCACATGCCAGTAAGATTTACTCTTGCTAACCATCTTCTGCAAAATGGTTTTGAGATATTTATTCACAATGTCTACCTATCCATTTTCACGGGGATAATAAGGTGAATAATGACCATGTGTAAACCCTATTTTTTATGCTAAATATGACATCATCTCATTATGGAAGTGACTTCCATGATCAATGAAAATATCTTTTGGGATTTCAAATTGAGATTTAATCTCATTGAACACAAAGAATTATGCATTCCTACCATCGGATTTAACGGTAGGCATGGCCTCTACCCATTTAGTAAAATAATCCATGACCATGATAAAATGTGGTACCCCTGGATGAAGCTAGGTTGTAGTCCATGAAATCCAACCCCCCACTTAGTGAAGGGGCCAACAATGATGACTAGGTGAAGAGGGGCTGGGTGCGATCACATTTTCCCAGCAAACACCTGGAAAGGGTGACACTTATTGATCACTTCAACGCAATATTCAAAAATTAACGGCCAAAAATAAATAGCTCGTAATGTCTTTTGGGTTGTCGCAAGCCTGAATAAATGACCACCACATGCCCCATTGTGACAATCATTAAGAACAACTACAACTTCCTTTTGAGTCAAACAATGATGTAAAATATTATCCACCCGTCGACGATGCAAAGTGTTTTCAATAATAGGGTAGTTCTTAGCTTGATGACATATACGTTGTTTATAGTCTCTCGACAGATGTTGGGGTATCTTCAAGGTTTGAAGGTAGATCAAAAGATATATGTACCAGGGGTCCGAATATGAGATAAGGAATATTTAATCCTACGAAAATGAATCATCATGGAAAACTTCCTTATCTAGTCTAAGGAAGTCTAACATCAAGTCGAAAAAACTAGTGATTTCTTGGATTTTGCTAAAGAAAAATTGAGATAAAATTCTTTCAAAATAACAATCCATTTATTGTTTTTACCCCCTACAATACACCTGGTAAGGGAATATTGAAGTGGATTGATATCCACAACCACGATAGTTTTATAGAGTAATATTTAATGTGGTAAGCTCTTAAACCACATGCATGGCAACCAAAGCCAACTTCTCTATGTGAGAGCATTTGAGTTCAGGACCAACTACATTTCAACTAAGGTAATAGAGAATGTTATCATGGATCTCATAGTCCTCCTAAACAAGTACCATACCAATGATCCCTTAGGACGTGGTGATATAAATAAAAAAGTCTCTATTGTAGTCTGAGGGCTTCACTAGAGGCATCGATATCAAATATTTCTTAAGAGCATCGAAGGATTCCTACGGTCTCTCATCCCATATGAATGGAGTGTCCTTCTTCAAAATACACATGAAACATTTAGTTATATTGGAATATTTCACTATGAAACGACACAGGAAGTTATCCTTCCCCTGTAAACCTTAATGTTGTTTAATGTTGCATGGGGGAGGAAATCAAAGTATTTCCTCAACCTTCATAGGATACAGCATGATCCCATGCTAAAAAAGTATGATCCTAAGAGACGACCAGAACTAATGAAAAAGATGCATTTGTGAGGGTTCAACTAAATGCAATAATACAAAAATCTCAAATACAAATCGAATATGAGTTGATTGATCTACCCTCTTGCGAGATTGAGAAATGACATCATCTAGGTAAGCTTCGACGATATGTTGAAGATAGTGAAATGCAATGTAACGACCCTTGATTATTAAGAATAATTAATTTAATAATATACTCCTAAAAGATTAGCTAAACTATATTTATGTCTTAAAATAACATTTCTAATTGATTATTATTAAAATAGTTGTTCATGATGGTTAATGATTAATTTAATTATTAATTTATTCATTAATTAATAAAGTATTAAATAAAAGGTGGATAGTAAAATATAATATTTAAATTAAGTTACATATCCCACAAGGCATAACATATTAAATACATGTGGATGAGATAATAAAGGAGGGATAAGGGTATTAACGGCGGGAGGATAAGGGGTAATAAAGGAGTTAGGTAGGGAGTTAATGGGGGCAGGAGTGTCGGTGAAGGAGGGATAAGGAAGGAAAGGAGTTGGAGGGGAGGAGCATTCTATGGGAGGAGTGGAGAAGGATTTTGGGAGCTCTGAGTATTGGAGGGAGAGTGAGACCTTGAGAGTTTGTATTGTAGCAGTGCACCGGGGTTGTTGGGGG
>JASDQU010303765.1:0-12553 GCA_032191745.1 Picea mariana | reverse complement strand
CACTGAGGACAGTGCAAAAAATAAGGGGAGGGGGATTGTAGTGTCCCCAAGGCTGAGCCCTTTTGTAAATCATGTTCTGAAAGGAATTGTAATTATGTTTTATAGGCTGGTGAGCAAAGTTTTTATAAGCTGGTGGCTTATGTGTTTGTTAGGCCAGGGAGCCTAAGTGTTGAAGGTCAGGAGCCTGCTGCTGTATATGTAATCATGCTGAACAATTAATAAAATTGCAAACACCGCTAGGTGCAGACCGACCACGATGAATGAGTGAAGGGGGACTAAGCATCCATAGAGAGGGCAAGGAATTAGGGGCTGGAAGGTGGGAAAAAGGGGCTAAATGTTAAGCCTAGGGGGTTTCAACCTTGGGAATAATATTTTAATATTATTCCAAAAGCTATGTGCATTATATGTTTTATCCTAAGTCCTTTTGGAAGGACGTGTGATTTTCCAAATGGTGGGAGGAACGCGTGCTGGTGGAACGCATGCAGTTCCATGAGTGACAAGTGTCAACCCTAGTGCATGAGAATAAGAGGGCCAAGATGAGCCGTGAGAGGGGTTCTCCTCCATTCTACCCAACTGCTTGAACCCGTACGGAGCTTTGGGTAGTACGACCGACCCGACCTCTGCAGAGAAATCCTTGTGCGTCCCTGAGAGTCAAAATCTCGTGTTGTCTTTGATGATCCGTGTGCATCCTCTGCCTGACTGATCGAACCGGTGCGTGAAGATTCTATCTGGCTCTGAGAAACCCGTGTTTATCTCCGTACTGAACCAGAAGCCTGTGATCGATTCTGAAAGAGCTGGTTTCACCTCTGTTTTGAACTGGAAAAGCAAGTGTTGTGTCTGGAGAATCTGTGTACATCCACTGCCGAAATCGAGCCTGTGCATGAGATCTCTGTCCCGAAGCCGTGACCGTGAGACCGATTTGCCATTGCTGAACCAGTTTGAGGGAGCCGGTGTCTATTTCCCGTTGGTTGTGTGGCCACATAGTGCTGGACTGCGTGGGGGCTTGTTGGCCAGTTGTACAACATTCTCTGCAAGTGAGAGAGTGCGCAGAGGAAGGGGAGGACTCCTGGAAGGAACCCTGTAGCTGCCACAGAGCCTAGAGACTTCCGATACGATCTATTGCTGTAACCCAAGGCAAGGGAGGTTAGCAGCCGAAGGACTGTATAGGTGACAGAGAAGGTGTATACTCCTGGGGTGGAACAGGCATGTGGGGAATGAGTGTCTGTGGGCAGTGAGCGTGAGAGGTTCCTAGGAGAGAACCCCATCCTTGTGGTTGTGTGTTGTTTTCCCTGTAACCTCAGCCTAGCCTAGGATTCCTTGTCTCGGGGTGGAGCTTAGTCCCAGCTCGGGGGTGACCCACTGCTGAGCTTGATGAGCAGTGCGGTCTAAGGCTGGGAGGTTCGTGGAAGGCCTGCACTTGGTTGATGGAATCTACCACTGTTAAAAGATAAGTATCTGATTATGCTTTAATCATGTTTTGCATGACTGTGCTGCTTATGTTATCCTGATTTACGCTGTGCATATGAATTAATATGAAACGCTATTGATTGATTAATTATAGCAGTAAATAATGTGTTTTACTCTGAGCTTAAATGTGTTTATTTGTTTAAATACATGTAGATTATATAATACCTGTATGAATTATGTACAAAGTGGTGTTATAGTCTTCTTTTAAGAGCCATTAAGCCTTGGTAGTCTTCTTTTAAGAGCGATTAAGCATTGGTAGTTTAAAAATTATTATGCAAGAAGATGTAGAAATATTATCCATCAAGTATTTTTAAAAATATATCTTAATATAATATTTCATAGAATTTATAACTTTTATTAGAGATTTATGTTCTTTTATGAGATGCATGGAAGATATTCTTATTTGTACTCATTAGCATTGGAAAGTAAAGAAGGTTTTGGTATCCAATTTTGAGATTAATGAAATTTGGTTAAAACTTTTATTTGTTGGAAATCATTAACAAGTTGCTTTGAACTTAAAAATTTGTTTTTTTCTTATAACTATGTTTTAATTATTACATAAATAAGATTCATAATTTATTTTACATGAAATAATGTAAAATGAAGCTCCTCTTATACTAAACACAAACACCTTAAAAGATTATTTTAAAAAAGACTTACCACTAAAGATTTGTAAAATAAACATATTTCCAAAACAAATATTAAAAAAAATTTAAATGCCACAACTAATCCTAAAATCCTAAAAATTATATTAAAAAAATTAAAAAAATGTTAATATATAAATAACTAATACATATTAACTTTTATATATAGACACCTATTATATTATATATAGACACTTAATACAAGTTTAAGAAAACCCATAAAAAATCATGGCTTTGTTTTCAATGAAGTGAGGAAGAGTCATCATCCATATTTTAATGAATCAATGATCATGTTTTTTTTTTTTTTTTTGACAAAAACGGTTAAAGGAGCTTTATTTTAAAAGAGTAGAGTAGTGGCAAAGCCACTGAAACTGTTACATCTGAATCGATGCAAATTAAACTGAACTATGACAAGGTCAGGAGGCTCTACCCGCCTTCCTGATTACAGTTTCTTAGATCTAGTAAACCTACTAAAGATTTAAGCTCGCAATATGTGGAGGCTTCTATACAAAATGCCTACTTCACAGAGTTATTTGAAGAGATCTTGCTTGATTAAATCTTTACTGGCCAAATTTCCTTGGAGCCTCTTTCTTGGGTAGACCACGCTCCAGTTGCTAGTCCTGGTTCAGCTTTTCCATTTGGGATTCAAGCTTGAGGACTCGTGCTTCAAACTCCTTCTTTGGGCCTTTGTGCTCATGACGAATCTGGTCCATAGCCTCTTTAAAAACGATTTTGGTCGTCATGATATCTGCATCTAGCATTTCGAGTCTTCGCCCTGCATCAACATCTAGATTCTGAAGGAAGTCGTCTTGATTTTGCACTAAGTGTTTTATCCTCTTTAGTTCCTCCTCCATCGCTTTTAGTCTATCCTCCATCGACGGCTTGCACCCTGAGCTTGATGCCATTTCTGCTTCTTCTTTGTTTGTCTGCCTTCTTCTGCGTGGGCGTTTTCCCTTTACTGTTGTTTCTTTGGCTTTGCATGGGTGATTTCTCTTTACCAAGATGCACAGGGGTTGGAATGGCTCCTTCAGGCCTTTTCTTTTATCCCCGATTTCTGCCAAATTCGGGCTCAATTGCTCCTGATCGATTCGATGTATCCAGTCGATTAGATCGGTCTTGCACGAGGTATGGGGCTCGTGAGGGGCCTTTGTCCTTCTCAGTGCCCGATTGGGTGTCTCTTCCCTCATACCTAGTGCCAGTGTTGTCTCTGCCTGTCCTGTTTCAGGGTTTGTGGGTTGCCCGAGCCCTTGTCGTATCCTCTGCTTCTTATCTATGCCAACACGCGCTCTTGTGTACTCATTATCCATTCTGACCAACCGTGACCTCCTCTTGCCTACCCAGGCCTTACGGGATTGCCACAATTGATGTGATTCCATTGACTTGGAGGTTTCCTATACTTGAGAGGGCGCCTTTGTTGGCTTCCGCATATGCTGGTGCATTCAGATTTCGGAGAACATGGAACAAATGGTAGGTTCTCAGCCTTTCCAGTAGTAGTTTGACTTTCTCCAGTATGTGCTGGATTTTTGCTTGCTTGACCATGTTACGGAGGATCAAAGCTTGGATTATGAGTCTAGAGTCCCCTAAAATCACTAAATCTTTGACGTTTTTAGTGATAGCCTGGTTCAACCCTTGCCAAGGCGCTAGAGCTTCTGCTTTGTTGTTTGTTTCTGCTCCCAATCCCTAGGCGTAAGATAGTTCTAGCTATCCATTTGGGTTCACTAGGACCCATCCTCCACCTGCCACCACGAGGTTTCCTTTGGCTTCCCCGTCGAAGAACAACATATGCGTGCTTTTTTGTCTTTTGCATTCCTCGAATTCCTCCTCTTTCATCCGAATTTCCCAAGTTTCCTGTCTTGACTCGTTGCATGTTTGTTTTGGTCGACCCTTGATATTGAAGCTTTTAATCCATTGCTCCTCTTCCAGCTCTAGGACTCTCGAGTTCTTTACTTTGAAGAAGTAAGGGGCACTTTCGCCAAATAAGGCCTTTATCTAAGTAGCGACTTGTGCAGGGTTACTCTTGGACTTCTTGAATATTTTGTTGTTTTGCTCCAGCCAGATCTTCCATAGGATGAATTTTGGAAGTGTTCTCCAGATGGTGGATAGTTGGGCTTTTTTCGTGACCTGGAAAGGACATAGGGATCTCCAGTTTCAGAGCAGATTGTTGGTTTCTTGAGGTAGATCGACTATTCCTGGATTCAGTCCAAGGGCCAATTGCCATGCCTCTTTAGCGTACGGGCATTGCAAGAGCAGATGGTCTGATGTTTCCTCTTCTTGTGTGCATAGTGGACATCTGGAAGGGCCTTCCCACCCTCTCCTTCGTATATTTTCGCCAGTTAGAATGATTCTATGGGCCAGGGTCCATACAAACATATCTATCTTTGGAATGGACTTTGAAGTCCAGATGGCTTTCCAGATTGTAGGGTTTGGTGGGACATGAGGAACAACTGTAAGGATTTTATACCCTATTGTTGTTGTGTAATTTTCGGAGAGAGATCTCCAACCTCTCTTGTCTTTTTTCCTTACTTTTATAAGGGATTTCCCTTATAAATATCCCATCAAAGTGTTCCATTCCCCTTCGAGCTCTTGAGGCCTGTTGTTGGCTTCCCACCTGAGCCAAGTTTTGTCCACGTCTTCACTCCAGAATGAGATGTCCCAAAGAGTGGTTAGATCCTGGGCTCGCATCCAGGCTTTTAGCCAGTCTAATCCTTCCATCGAACTTAAAGGCGGGTCACCCAGTACTGAGTCTTCCCAAACATTGATTTTCTTTCCGTTCCCTGGTATCCAGGTGAGGTTAGGCCTGAAGAGCATCAATTTTTTTAGACACAAATTGAATATAGGCGAACCTTTTCTATGGTTGCGGGTCGATCCAAGCATTTTGTTCTTGGGCCTCGGAAGTACTTCTTCCAGATCATTTTTTTGCTCCAAGTGGGTTTCCCCGAAATAAGGTTCCATAGCAGCTTGGCTCCTAGAGCAAGGTTTTGGGAGTTGATGTCTTTGAATTGGAGGTCGCCTTCTGATATTGGATTGGTTACTTTCACCCAGTTTATTAGGTGCAACTTCCTCCCATTTTGCTTCCCTCCTTCCTACAGGAACCGTCTAAATAATGCTTCAATTTTCTGAATCATGGTGGCTGGGGCTAGTAACAATGAGCATTGATAGATCGGGATGCTTGCTAATACCGCTTTGGTGAGAACAACTTTACCAGCGAGGTTTAACCAATTTTCTCCCCAAGAGTTAATTCTTTCTTTTAATTTGTCTATTAGCGGGAGCCATTGAGCCGCCTTTGGCTTGGTCCTGAATATTGGTACTCCCAGGTATTTAAAAGAGTCCCAATTGGTACAACTTTCCATTCCCAAGACTCTTGATATCTCCAGCGTTACCCTTCGATAGGTGTTCCATTCGTAGATCTTGCTTTTGGGCAGGCTTATTTCTCTTCCTGAGATCTCATTGTAAGTGTCCAACTCCACTTTAAACTTCTCGCTGTCTATAGACTTGCTCCTCCCAGCAATAAGGTATCATCCGTGAATTGGGTGTGGTTGATGTCCTTTACCTCTGGGGCTATTCTTAGGCCCAAGAGATTGTTATGAATCTGGCAGTGATCGAGTTGGAAGCTGAGCACGAAGGCTTGAATTGCGTAGAGAAGCAGGGAGAGGGGACAACCTTGCCGGAGGCCCCTAGAAGCTTGAAACAATTTTGTTGCTTGACCATTTATGAGAGGGGCGATCCAGGGGGATCCAATGCAAGCTTTTGTCCAATTTATAAAGGCTGGAGCAAAGCCAAAATTTTCCATGACTTTAAACAAGAAGTTATGCCCGACTCTATCAAACGCATTTGCGAGATCGAGCTTTATAATCATACCTTTGTCTTTTCTTTGAATGCTTGCGTGTAGTGCTTCCTGAACCAGAATGATGTTGTCCACTATATGTCGCCCTTTGATGAACCCACCTTGGTTTTCCGGGATGATAGCAGGGAGGATTTTTTTTATTCTGTTGGCTATAATTTTTGTGATTAACTTGCAGCTTGTGTTGCATAGAGAGATTGGCTGAAATATTCCAAAACTTATTGCTCCCTTTTCTTTTGGGATGAGAGCTAGGAATGACAAATTTGTTCCTCCTCCTATCTTGTTGCATTTCTGAGATTTTCGGGCCAATTTAATTAGATCTTTTTTTATTATATCCCAACAGCTTTGATAAAATCTAGCTGTGTAGTCATTTGGTCCCGGCGCCTTGTCCGAATTCATCTAGTCGAGGGCCTCTTTTATTTCTTGCAGGTTTACTTCCGCTAACAGCTTATTGTTGGCATCCTCTTGGATAACGACAAGTACTAGGGAGAGCGGATAGGCGTTTGAGTCTAATAGGGTCGTTTGAGTCTCCGTGTAAAGACCTTTGAAGGCTTCTACTGCAACAATTTTTATGCCTTCAAAATCTGATATAACCTGGTCCTGAACATGAATTTCATTGACTGTCTTGAATCTCTTTCTTGCTTCAACTTGCTTGTGGAAGTAGCTGGTATTTTTGTCTCCAACTTCCAGCTAGAGGCTTCTTGAATTATGTTGCCAATACCTTTCCTCCTCTCTACAGGCTTGATGCCATGTCCTTTGGAGATGGTCCTCTTGGTCAAGAATTTCTTGAGTTGTCTCCTGTCCTTCCATTTCCAACTAGTGGTCTTCTAGATGTTTTTGGGATTCTTGTCATTTAATAATTGGATTCTTTTGGGTTTTAGCCCAGCCTTTTAGTGCTACCTTGATCTTCCTATGATTTTCTTCCCAGACATTAAATGGGGAGTCACTGACCTTCTCGTTCCATATTTTGGCAACCAAGTCCTGGAAGCCCTCATATTGAAGCCAGGCGGAGCTAAATCTGAATGGGATAGGCCCTAGATTTCTATCCTGCGAAATCTCTAACAAGATTGGCTTATGATTTGACACACTGTGCGATAAGATTTTAGTTGAGAGAGATAGGCCCAAGAGCATGAAGGAGCTTTGGGCTAAGAACCTATCTAGTCTGGCAGCAATATGCCCTTGTCCCACTCTCTTGTTTGACCATGTGTATTTTCCCCTGGTGGGTTTGATATCCTCCAGATCCCAATCTAACATAATATCTTCTACCCATTCCCTAGTGGGGTCTCTCACAATGGACCCACCTTTTTTCTCACCCACGGCAAGGGTTACATTGAGATCCCCCCCCCAATAATGATATTTTCTAGGTCATTTGAGAGTATAAATTCTTAAATCAAATCTCAACAGTTTCTTTTTCCCCCAAATAAGACCGGGACATAGAGGTTGAAAAGACTTACCAGTCGACCCATTTCTTTGTGTAGAAGACTGGTGAAAATCCAATGCATGCATGCTTAAGAGGAGATTAGATCATACTTCGCGGTGTCCCAGAGGGTTCCAAGACCTCCTGAGGCGCCTCTTGGACTTACTGCTATTCCTTGGATTTTTTTCCAAAGGGCTTTCGTTGCTTGGAGGAAGTCGAGTTCCTCCATCTTTGTCTCCTGGATTAAAAGGATCTCGGTCTTTGACATTCTAATTATGTCTTTGAGGGCTTCTTCCTTCATTCTACTGCTGAAACCCCTACAATTCCAGGAGGTTAGTTTCATGATTTACCCGAGGGGGGTGTATTGGCTCCTTTATGAGCCCTAGCATGCTTTCTTGTCGTTCTTACGTTGATCAGTTGCCTGATTGTTGCTTGCGAGCCACTAAGAAAATCTTTGTAGGTTTCCTTTTCCCTTTCTTATTTCTTGGATTTACTTCCTCTGCCTGCTTTGTTAGGTGTGACAATGGAGCCACTAGCGCCCGTAGAGTCACTATCGAAAGAGACCTCTCCTGATTCTGCATCTGGATTTCCTTCCTGCTCTACAATGGACTTTCCCTGCCCCTCTTCCCATTCTAGCACTAGTTGATCTCGTGCTCCGAGAGGGGTCTTTTCTTGCATTTCTAATTCAATGGGAGGGCCCTCCTTTGGTTCCTCAACCGTCGCTTTCTTTGTTTTTTATTGTTCTCTCAACATGTTGGAACTGTTTCCTAACGTGGGGGCCCCTGTCCGATCTTATTTCTCCTTGGGCGGTGTTGCGGTTGTCTTTGCATTCTGTTTTTATTTAGGGTTGGCTGTTGTTTTCCCCTTTCTAGGCTGTTTCCATCCTTCTCCTTCTTCCTTCTCTTGGTTAGGGTTTTTTGGATAGTTTCATTGAAAGTGGCCGTATTCATGGCATCCCCTGCACTTGAAAGGTAATTGTTCGTAGTCCAGCTTCTAGTAGTGCTTCCAATCTCCAACCTTTATCTTGACTGCCTCTGGGAGGCCCACCTCTAGATCCACTTCCACGCAGATGTGCATGCAAGAGTATTGATCTTTGGAGTCGGCCATGTCAATATACTGCATGAGCCCATTCTCAATTGTTTGGAGTGAGACGGGGTTCCAACAATGGATCGAGAGATTGGGTAGCCGTACCCAAACTGGGATGTCCTTGGGCACTTCCAATGCAGGGTTGAATTTTGGTGTCCATCTGTTCAGGTACATCCCTTGTGTTCCCATAAAATACAGGCCATTCCTGAAGATTAAATCTCTGTCTTCCTTTGAGATGAATTCGAAGATGTAGAATCCTCTTCCCACCGCATAACAAGTGACGTTGTTCTGGATCAACGGACGCCAGTTCCTTTGGATCCAGTTATCAGTAGATCTGGTTGATGTCCATAAGCCCATGAATTGACCCACCAATCCACGATCAGACAGAGAGACCGCTACGCACATAGGATGTTTCGGGGGCAGTTCAATCTCATGGATCGAATCGAGCTTCTTTACGAAGCTAGGTGGAGCTGCTGGGGGAAGTTTCTTACCTTAGGCGGTAATGAGCTTACGGAAGGAGGTTTCAGTTGATGGAGGAGGTAGGGGCGACGACTCCCCTCCTCCTGAAGATGCCATCGCAGCTGATGGGTAGCATCAGAGAAGGAATCCTGGGCGGCCGTCATAACAGCGCGAAGAAAAAACAAATCTGCAAGATGTTGAATCAATTATCATGTTATCACCTATTGATATTCTTTTATATAAGAACACATAAAATGAGTAAGAGTCTTTCAATAGATAAGGAGAGATAAGGACATATAAATATGGAAGAGTTAATAATTTCTATGTGATATTTTTTTTATATTCTTTCAATAGATAAGGACATATAAATGAGGAAGAGTTAATAATTTTTATTTGAGTGAAATCGATGAAATGTAATAATTATTATTATTATCCTTAATCATTTGATAAAGTTTTACAATTAATATAATCTCAACATTGAAATTAGTCAAAATAAGAGTATAATATACCTATGTAAAAAGTTAGCTAGTAAATGCAAATAGAGTTAAGTTTTTCTCTCTAATTTGAAGGCTTTATTCTGAGAGTTAATTCTTTATTCTTAAGGTTTAAATATTAACATGATATGAGAATGATTGATCCTCTGGAAAATTGATATTAATATTAAACATATAAATTTTAATATAAAATTACATTTACAATAAAGCTAAAATTTCAATTAATTTAATCATTTATAAATTTAAAAATAATAATTAAAACAACTCATTAATATTTCATAAATAAAATTACATAATAAATTAAATAAATGAATAATTAAAACAACTCATTAATATTTCATAGGTAAAACTACATAATAAATTAAATTAATGTATTAACATGTGACATGTGAGATTGATGGTTTCAAATTCCGCTTCTTCCAACCAAATTAATCCATTTGAAAGTGAATAATTTCCATTCTTATTTTATGACAATTAAATTTTCTATCAAAATTATTCCATGGTGTTTTGAATGGTGTTATTTCATAATGTTTTGAATGGTGTAATTTAGTATTTTTTTCAGGTTTAGTTTTGGTTTAATTTTGCTAAAATCTGGTAAAAAATTGTTGGAATTGTAAATTTGAATAGTAGAGTTTATGAAATCTGGTTAGAAATTGTTAAAACTATAAATTTGAATAATTGAATTATATAATATGAGCACTTTAATAATTTTCAAGATAGTGAATTCATTTATTCATTAAAAAATGCAATTTAAATGATTTTTTTATATAGTCAATTCAAATGAAAAATACCAAAAAGTAAAAAGCTTTGTAAGTGATATATTTGAGGGAGAAACATATTTTGGTGAAATCTCCATTTTGTGTTGTTTAAATTGCATTTTTGAATGAAGTTGTCTAATTGTTCTACTAAATGTTTTTTTTTAGTAGAAATCCGACAACATAAATCTGCACGAAATCATCATTCAACATGCTGAAAAACCCCTGTGGCACTAGGATTATATAGAAATAATCACTCAAATATGTGAATATAACAATTTCCTACCAGAGAACATTCATTTAGTAGAACGTTTAGACTACCGGTTTTTTGAAATCATAAATGAATGCCTTTTTGAATGCATAAATGGACTCAACACCCTAAAGAATCCTCACAGCACTCAAATTATACAAACTCAATCACTCAAATTTGAAGTTCCAAACATTTTTAAATGGATTTTAATAAAACTTAATTGAAAAAAATGCTCGTAAAAACTCCAAAATTTGAACGTTTAGACTACCCAAATATTTATACGAGAAAAACACAGTGTTCTCCTAGTAGTCCTCCATTCGATGAATTGGATTCATCTCATGTCGTCTCCTTCACACCAGTTAAGCCATTTGGGCGATATGCTCTGTTTGGTATGCAGTTCAGCAGCGAGAAATGGTAATCAATGCCGGGTGGCACACCTCTACCTTTGCATATATGAAAAAGAATCTTTAAAAAGATTAAAAAACAATTATATAGATCCAAAATAGTTAAAACACCTGACCAAAACTTCACACCTTCAATACCAAATGCAAAACAAAAAAAATATTTTTATAATTGCAATTTCGGTAAGTTAACTTCAACATGGCTTCACTGTAACACATAGAATTGATGTATGTAGTATATATTCCCTGAACAAAATCCATGAGAAAGTAAATGCTAATGCTCATTCCTTTTCAATATATGTCATTAGTTTTTGAACCTTATCTCCATTTAATAATAATAATAATAACTTGTAATGCCTTCCTAATTACGAGTAATAACAAGTGCTGCATGGCAGCGGAGTCCCTGCCAGGTTGGGATGGGAGTAAATGTGAGGTAGTAGAGACACGTGGGTAGAAAGTTGAAGTAGATGTGGTTTGCATACAGAACATAGTAAAGTAAATATATAGTTTTATACATATGAAATATGTACTTTTATACATACGAAATATGTACTTGTATAAAGTATATATTTAGATTTATACATACGAAATTTGTACTTTTATAAAGTATGGGGAAGCGATTTTATAGAGCATGCACAAAGCCCTCATTGCATACTTAGCTAGTTTTAGGATAGCAGGTTCTCGGGGTGGCGGGTTCAAAGTTGGGCCTCTTATGTTCCGTGGCCTACAAATAGGACCGACAGTTCCACGATATACAAAATGACAGGTGGAGTGGCGGACTATAGAAATTTATTAGAAATTAATAATGTCAGTTATACAATAGAATAGTAATAAGGTCTGTTACATAGGTTTGTGAAGAAAAACACTAAAAAATTAGCATTGTCGAACTATTTTGCTTTAAAACTAAGGCTTTTCTTGGACAAAAAAGATATATCATTGCCGAATTGGTTTTCTTTGCACATGTTTTACAGAGCATGGATGGAGCGGTCATTCCATACTTAGCCGGTTTTTGGATCGCAGGTTCTCGGGCTGTTGGTTTCAAAAATGGGCCTCTGTTGTTTCGTGCCCTATACAAATTGACAAGCAGGCTTGCGAACTATACAAACTTATTATAAAATAAATAATGCATGTTACATATTTCTGGAAATTACATGAACATTTAAAACACCAACATCATTGAAGACCAAAAAATTAGCATGCAATAAGAATTTTGCACCTAACAATTTCGTCATATACATGAGACAATAATTTATAGAAGATTATAACATTGTACGAAGATTTATACTAATTTGTATAATACTATAGAACTTCATACATTTTGTACTGAAAAATTACGCAGTTGCGGGTTGGCGGAGTTCCGGGTTCACACTTTTCATGTCTAGTGTGTTACGTGATATACATTTTGCACGAAAGATTTCCGTCGTAAACATTTTGCAGCGAACAATTTCGTGATATACATGACAGAGAGAAATTTATAGAATATTATAACATTGTATGGAGATTTAAAGTAATTTATATAATGCTATAACATGTCTTAGTTAATGAATAGTATAAGTTATTTTTAAAATTTTATTCAATAGTTTTTTTTATAAGTAAAATTGTATAAAAGTCTATCAAAATGAAGGAGTAAAGAGAATTTCCATGGTTTTAAGCTGTAAATACTGATCTGCCTTGAGGGAAAACCAGCTCAGCCAAGCAAACCGCTTCATAACTTAAGTGTAGATTGTCACTGATACAAA